>KZ651114.1:897245-909046 GCA_001010745.2 Gerris buenoi
CTTTATTAATTGGAGTAATTATCCAAATTTCTTTGAAATCGGGTGAGTGCTTTTAAAGATACTCAAAATTCTAGCTTGATGTTAGTTAAACACTTTTTTTGCACGCTATCTCGATATGTGGGAAACTGAAAGTACTTGCCATATACTCGTATATGGCACGGGTGATATGGCCCCATGTAGTGAACGGTTAAGGAGTTTGATCTTCCTTTTGAGTTCATGGGAGCTCGGTCCCCAGTTCTCTGTTAAAAAAAGAAAACTTTTTGTGCATGCAGAAAAGAAGAGAATGGTCGAAGAATTTTCATGGGACTAACAAAAGGTTAATTGTGACCTACCATCCAAATTTCATGAAACTGGACGAGTAGTTTTTTAGGATATGGTGGTTCGTAAAAATAATGAACTACAGACAGACCGACAGATTGACAGACTGGTGCAAGACGTTTTGGGATATTGACCTGATCTGGGACATTGACAGGAGCAATATCTGTGATGTCTGAAGCAGGTTTCTTTCTAGGGATTTTTCTGTTTCTGTTTTCTTCAACATATTTGCGAAAACATATCTTAAAAACTATGCGCCTGATTTTGATGAAATTTGTGTGGTAGGTAAACATTTTTAGCCCTTTTTTAGTTTGTTATTAATTTAAACTTTCTTATAGTCAATTTTCTTTCTCTTCCGCATATGGGCATAACATTTTTTTTATTAACTCCTGTATCTACGATTTTAGAGTAAGTACTCATCCGATTTTAAGTAATTTTGATGCTTTGTCGAAAATAGCTCACAGATCATCCTATATTATCACAGTATTAAACATTAGCTAATGTTTAATACTAAGCTGTCATAAACACTTAAGTTCGACATTGTCTGTGAACTGATTAATTGTCTGAGTATGACGTTGATAACATTGATGTATGCACTTTGATAACACTTTGATGTATGCAAACCTTAAGAGACATGACTTAACTAGCATAACATATTGTACATGCTTTAATGTAAGCTGAAAGACCTGAAGCAACTGTGATAACACCATTATTTTGATGTAATCTTAAACTTAGCGAGACATAAGCAAATATTATAATATGACGTCATGTAAGCAAATTTTGTTAGATATGATGCATCTATGGTAACATTTTGTGCTTTGATGTAAACAAACTTTGTGAGACATGAGAATATATAATAACGTTTTATGCTTTGATGTAAACAAACTTTACTTTGTACTGTACTTAGATGAAAATTCGAGATATTCGTCTGTTTTGACGAATGTGAATTTATTTAAATATTGAAAAACACGGATACATTGAAAGTCGCTAATAAGAAAATTACCTTCTACTTGGTAATTTTAATTTATTTTGTCTATAACTTTACAAATTCAGATATCAGTGCTAACTTCGTAGTTTCTTAAAAAATGTCCTCCCCCCCCCTCTTTAAATTGTGAAGTACTCATCCGATTTTAAAGTAATTTTGATGCTTTGTCGAAAATAGCTCACAGATCATCCTATATTATCACAGTATTAAACATTAGCTAATGTTTAATACTAAGCTGTCATAAACACTTAAGTTCGACATTGTCTGTGAACTGATTAATTGTCTGATTATGACGTTGATAACATTGATGTATGCACTTTGATAACACACTTGACGCACTTTGATGCACTTTGATGTATGCAAACCTTAAGAAACATGACTTAACTAGCATAACATATTGTACATGCTTTAATGTAAGCTGAAAGACCTGAAGCAACTGTGATAACACCATTATTTTGATGTAATCTTAAACTTAGCGAGACATAAGCAAATATTATAATATGACGTCATATTGGGCTTTGATGTAAGCAAATTTTGTTAGATATGATGCATCTATGATAACATTTTGTGATTTGATGTAAACAAACTTTGTGAGACATGAGAATATATAATAACGTTTTATGCTTTGATGTAAACTAACTTTGTAGGATATGAAACATATATGATAACATATTGTACTTAGATGAAAATTCGAGATATTCGTCTGTTTTGACGAATGTGAATTTATTTAAATATTGAAAAACTCGGATACATTGAAAGTCGCTAATAAGAAAATTACCTTCTACTTGGTAATTTTAATTTATTTTGTCTATAACGTTACAAATTCAGATATCAGTGCTAACTTCGTAGTTTCTTAAAAAATGTCCTCCCCCCCCCTCTTTAAATTGTGAAGTTAAAAAATGTAATATTTTCAAATTTAGTTTTGAAAATTATTAACAATATTATCGTTATTTCAAATACACGCTGTTACAATGAATTGTAACAGCGTTATTGTAGCGTGAATTGTAAGAACTCGTTATATTACAATGAACTTGTTAGGTGATCAATTTTATTTTTAAACTTAATTATTTTCATACCTTAAAGAATAAGAATAAAATCTTGTATTTGCACTTCATAAATGATAAATTAAATGTAGAGTTTCTTTTTTTTTCTTAAGTTAGCATTTAGTTCAAATACATTTAGTTATTAACATTTCTCTTCTTTTCTTTTTTTCTTTTAAAGTACAACATTTAAATTCCCTCACCTTTTAACAAAAATTCTACTCTATGTAATTTTTTTATTATATATATTTTTTTTGTTTCTATTACATTTAAAATTGGTATTGAATAAGAAAGGAATGAATCGATTTTAAATTTGAATGGATTAATACAAAAAAAAGAGAAATAAATGGAAAATTGATTTTTTTTATATATTCAATAATACAAAATATAAAAGTAATAGGATAAAATTAGAAAAAAAGGTAAATAAAAGAGAGAGAGTAAGGGAGATATTCTTTAAAATAGTCTCGAATCGATCCATTTTAGAATTATAATAGAGTCTGAAAAGGGAAGACTGGTGGAATTGAAAAATTTAAATTGTAGGAGAATTTCAATCTAAAAAAGCAATTAGACTGTTACTATTTTATAACTATATACGTATTCTGGCTGCGTGGTTAACGTACTCGCTAACTCTCGCCTGAAACAAAAGCTGTTATCAATTTATCTGGCGATAGTTATAATCCCAGGTCGGTGTGACATGTTTACACAATGAAAATAACTTGATGTATCAAGTGGATGTGTGCAGTGGGCGATGGTTAATAAATTGTAAGAAAAGAGTACAAAACACACTGTTTTTTTACGTTTGCTATCAATATAAGCCGTTTTCCAGGGAAAACGGGGGAGGGGGGGGGGTATCTGTCTGTCGTCTATCGTCCGTACAGATGCGCTGGAGCCTAAACTACTGGGCCAATTTTGACGACTTTTGACATATATATTCAGAAAAATCATAACCTGAGGTGAAATATCGAGAAAGGAATTTTACCTCCAAATTTGGGGTGCTGCTCCTTAAAATCTAAAAAAAAAACGAAAATAAATTATTTCTCGTAAATGGTTCTGAGGAATTTGCTAAATAAATTCTAAAATATAGTCCATTTAAATAAGTTTTTAACGATATAAACTGTTTTCCCGGGAAAAATCTAGTTCCTGAGAAAATAGTTTTAAATGTGGACGGTGAAAGGCTGGGTTCGATTACCCGCCCCCGAGGAAAACTTATTTTTATGATATATATTATATTTACAATAAATATTGATAAAATGTTCAATAATAATTAAATGTACTGACGAAAATTCGAAAACTTTTAAGTGGAAAACACTGGGCTAAGGGTTAAGTAGTTATTAACTCGTATATGAGAAAGTTTTTCTAATTTGTCTAGAACCGATTTTTAGATATTTAATTAGGTCCCTGAAAATCGCCGGAAATGGATGAAGTGGTGAAATATAGCTAATTTTGTTGAGCTTGAAGTGCTGATTGCGAATTAAGTTTCCTTTATTGGGTTTCGACCACGAAACGCCTGTTACGACGGAAAATANAAAAAAAAAAAAAAAAAAAAAAAAAAAAAAAAAAAAAAAAAAAAAAAAAAAAAAAGGCGTTCTGAGGCAGGAGCAACAAATAATTGTTGGTCTGGAACAGGCTCAATAATTCTGACGAAATAAACCATGTTTCACCACTACATTTTAGACAATGTTTGGCAATTATCATGGGAATGGAAATTGTATTTACAACTATTTCACCCGCCTCTTAACATATGTATACGCATATAATAGTTTTAACATTACATTAGCAAGGAGTTAATCTTTTTACCGTACGGAATTCATTTGTTATTTCTTCTCGGTCTCTGTCTATAATGAAGCTTTGTCGTGCAGTCATTACGATTTTGCAAAAACTTAACAATTGCAGTAAAGTGCAGTTCAATTGCAAAAAATCCTTGCACATTGAACGCTTTTCTTTTTTATTTTCTTATCTTTTAGTGAAGAAGTGGTTTTGTTTAACTTATAGACACTTCAGCAGTTCTCAAGAGTGAGTTTTCCTAAAGTTAAGCGAAAAAGACTTAAAGAAAAGTCACCTCAACTTATTTCGTTCTCCGCTTCCCATTCCTTCTGGCTTTATTTACTTTCGTCGGGCTCCAAAACCAGAGGTATAAATTACACAACGAGTATGTTTGAAGGAAAAACGCTTCAGTTATATGACAGGCAAGGGGATGCTTACCTTATCCTGAAAAACCAGGTTGAAGGAAGCAAAGAGCCCGACTTTCTTCAAGGCACCCTTCAAAAAGTTTTATTGCCCTAAAACTCTAAAAGAGAGTTTTGATGTGATCCTGTCACTTTATGATCTACTCTTCCTAGATCAATTTGTATTTTCCTATCAATCTTTTCAACTCTTTTTCCAAGAAACGAAAATATAATTGAGTATTGTTTACTTCTTGGATTTCTCTATATTTTAATCAAATATGTAGATTTGTTGTGAAGAGTCGCTTCAATTTCTATTGTCAACATACGGTATAACATTTCGTTCAAATGCTTTTTTTGTGGATATACATCTATACTATATCTGTATATCTTTATTTACTCTTTCTTTTGTGTAAGTATACTTACTTTTTGAATTATACTTATATTTTTTTATATTATTACTTTTTAACAAACACTTTATATTGTCAAAAAGTGTCTACAAGATTTGATACATTTTCTTATCACAACAATCACACCCAATTGGTAAGATCACGCTTACTTGTATGTCAGGACATAATGCTATAAGATGACTATGCAATTTTTTATTAAATAACTTGGATATTAGGTTTTATTTCAATTAGTACTTAACAGTATGCTTTAATGAGTGTAGAAATTCATGAGGCTCTTTCATTGCTATCAGGATTGGAAGGATCCGAATTTACCAGAATATGAAAGGACTGTCTAAGGAGGATGTTCAGTGGCTTTTTGTGTAATAATGAGAATTTTTAACTACATGTAAAAATTTAGAGTGTAACCTCAGACAGTGTAACCTCACAGTGCATTACAACAAAAGCCCCTCAACAAAAGACATAAGAAGCCCCTCGCTGATGTGATATATCCCAAGACTTGCTACATCAGTAGGTTAGGCTAGGCGCACACGACAGTTTTGTCGCCCTCCAACAATCTTTTGCACCGGGAGACAGTCTCCGCAGACACCCCGAAGACAGTCTGAAAACTGTTTTTTCGCAAGTGTGCGCCTAGCCTTAGGTCTCTAATAAGAGCGGTGTCGACATTGTTCAATCTGACTATAAATTGTTAAATCTACTTTATAAAAACATTTTATTCGTAATAAATATATGGCCTTTATGGCGCTTTTATTAGATTTCTCTCACTAGTTAACATTATCTTGGGTTATATAATTTTCACTTACTTAAATTACATCAGTAGGACATTTAAAGTGTTAGTCAACATTGGTTCTAAGATTCACCATTTTCCAACTTTTTTCTATTTGTGGAATCATCAGTTATAGCTTTGCCACTCAAACTTAAACGTTTTCTAAAGGCTGAATTATAATGATTAACAGTAGTAATATTATTTTAAGTGTTAATACCTAATTATACCTCGATATTTGTTTCTTAAAACATACATTTTGGTGTCATGCCGTATTTGTAACACTCTAAACACAACAATTCTATTTATATGTAGATCAAATTAGTCAATCAATCATTTGATTGTATCATTCCAATGATTGAACTAATTCACACAAGGTAGTATATGGTATCCATGGTATGTAGGGTGTTACAGTCAATGAGACAGTCTCAAAAACCATTTTAAATTATTTGTGGTTAAGGTAGTTATTTTGATTTCATTTTGATTGTTGATCTTACCTTTTATTGATCGATATACGGTATCAAAGTTGATCAAATCAGCCCTGCCAAACCTTCACATATTTTGATGGATTTTCAATATGTATATAGGATATTATGAATTTTCTTATACTTCCAGCTAATCCATTGTTGGTGTATTAATTTAGTTACAACCCCGATCGCACGGAAACCTTATGACATGCTATAGTTTACCGCTACCTATAGTATACAAGATTATTCGAATATCCAAACCAAAATGCTTTCTTGTGGTTAGACATTAGCATTTTCAATGCAACCCTCTTAGGAGATGTTTTGAATTTTATACTCTCCGCTCATATACCACGCCGTAAACATAAAACAACCTCCAGCTATTCACTATCGCAATTATATTATCTCTAAATCGCAAAAAGCTATTTTATTCTTAACTTCATGTACATACTTAAAAGTGTATGCATATGCAGATGCAGTTAGCAAAGGCAAACGCTTGAATACAGCCATTCGAGGAGCTTTAGGCCGCAAGATCTTTTAAGCTTTAGTGTTATTATTATTTATTTGTTTTTCTTCTGTTACGCTGTCAAATATATATTTATTTACTTAAATAAATTACTAACATCTTTCCTACCATACAGTTTTTATATTAAGTTAATATTTGTATACAAACACATAAAAGACTAAAATTTGTATTTACAGATTAATAAATCTTTGTCACTTATTCTCATTTTAATTTTTTTTGTTCTTCTCTTTTTGCAACTGTAATATACACATACCATGAACAGTATTAGAGTTATGATCATTTAACTTTATGAAATTTTCCTTTTGCCTGAAATTTTTCTGATACCGATATTCTACATTTTCTTTGCATTAGTCTTTCTCTTACTACTTGATAATAATCTGTTGGGAGCTTTCATCCTGAAATATCAAGAAAATGTTTTTGACATGAGCTCTATTAAAAAGGTTAAAGCATAACTTAATTCGACTTGAGTCTAAATTTGTTAAAATACTTACGTAGTCTTAATGCTTATATAAGACCCTTTCAGTTCGTTGAATAAATGACAACAGATTGTCAATTCTTGTCAAATGCAAACTTGTTTTTCAATCAAAGTCTACAATTTTTTTTAAAAGAGATTACATTGTACATTGATACCGCTCTTATCTCATCGCATTTTAAATAATCACAGCTTCTGTCTTGTTCAGCTTTCCCACTAACACTGCTTTGAAGATTTTTTTTTTATAGAAAATTTTAACAGAAAATTAAAATAAAAATAAATAAATAATTGAGAAAGAAATTGTTTTGTAATAATATTTTATGAAACAACCTCTCTCCTACTCGTTTCGACTTAATTAAATATGTCCGATTGCATTTGACAACTAATTAAAATCGTTATTGCCTGCAAATGATAACATTCGTTTGAGTTTGTATAATGATAGATGAATAGAAAGATAGACCCAATAGCTTAAGTTTGTATAATAATGATATTGATTCATTATTACTTCCTGCAAAGATATACATATTAAGAAGTGCTTGAATTAGGCTTAAATTTAACCTATAAACAGATTTGTCTGAGTGATCAAATATAGAAGCAAATACTTATGTAGCAGGGTTACCAATTGTACGGTAATTACTAATTACCTACCTTAAAAAAGTCGGGTGCGAGCACAATTATAAATTCATTACCGTACGCAAAAATGCGGTAATCGGCTGATGATGATTTTCATATAAGAGATGGAAAGTAACAAGCAAAATTTCTTAACTGATTTATACTAACTTTGTCGGTGCCACACTTTAATAATTCTTGGAAGTTAAGCTAGTCTGGTGTTACGGCGAATCCTCTGTCTTAATTTTTTGGGTCTTAATATGTAGTCTTATCTTATATAAGACTATCAATTTGCCGAAGCTTTGAAGGTATGACAGGACGGGAAGGACCATTTTATTTTCCAACTTCAATATATTCTAAATTTCGACTTAATACATTCTATTTTTAACGGTACAAGAGGCTGAAAAGAAGGGCGTTGGATATTTTCGTGAGGATATTTCAGGTGTTCATGAAAATATCGAGTTTTCCTTGAGTATTTAAGATAACAGAGAAATCTTAATACTATTTAAATGTAGATTCTTCACCCTTAGAGAGAAAACACCAGCACCAGATATAAGGCCTGAAGTCTCCACCTAACCTTAGAAAAATGAATGTGTGTATAACCTCCAACCATCCTGAGCCACTGCAATTATACCTACACTGGATTGTTGAAACGCCATCCGCATAAAAAATGGTCTTGGGACAATGCATATAATTCGACTTTTCCATGACTATTTCTTATGTATATGTTTCCCTAACTATTCAAGTGAGAATCGATATTTTACTTTCCATCCCCCTAATAGCATTTGGAGTACAAAACTTTCGTAGGCCCTTCGTGTCAGCCTCTTTTTGTCTTTAACATTAGAATATTTTACAGGCAATATGGGTTGAATTTGTTATATTTCGTTTGCCTAACGGTAAAAGACACTAAGTGAATTTTTTTACAACAACTTTTTAGTCTTCTTTCAATGCTTGGATAACCAATTTTAATTAATCTCTAAAACAGCCAAGAGATTCCTGCAAAGTCATAGGAATCCTTCCAGTCTGTCAGTAGTATCATCTCTGTAAGAATCGCATTATTAGTGTTCTTTTAATTTTCTAAGCATTATTCAGGGCAGAAAATGGCTCGTCATCTAGTCTTAAAAGCAATTTGTTTTTAAATAGGTTCATTTACATTCTCATTAACTGGTAATATATTAATAAATTAATTTTGACACATTTTTTTCGAGTTAATTGCTCAAGTAAGCAAAGCTGTTATATATTTTTTAATTATTTTGCATATTTAAAAAAAAAAAAAAAAATTGAGATGTTTTTATAAAAGCATGAGATGAAGTTTATAAAAGCAAGTTTGACCAGAGGACTGTGGAGAGGGTGTGATGATGTATTTTGTAAGCGACACTCTAGTTAAGATGTGTGTGTACTGAGTGCTGGGTTTTGAAGATCCACGTGCTAATTGCGGTGTGATGTCGAGTGCCACTGAGTGTTACTAGGTGAGCTCGTGGGGGTCGGTTTCTACATCCTTGGAAAGAGAACGCTCATACAGCACTTGACGTCCCTTCGCATTACCATATTGCTAACTCTCTGCAATACCCACGTAGCGTGAGGTAATAACCAGGACCGTCATGTGAAAACCCGTCCCCCCTCACAGACTTGATTTATGCGACCCTCGACATCGGTTCCAGGGTGGTTCCAACCGAACTCTAAACCAGGAGTCAAGTGATCCTCCAAAACACTCCTGTTTCTACTAAGGTCCGTGTCTCGGTGTCCTCGTGTGAACCTAGAGAGAGGGGAATATTTACGACTAAAGGAAATTTAAAGCAAGGGAGAGAAATTCATCACTTAATACTTGGTTACTTAGCCCCTTCCCCAACCTATCCAAGAAACTAGGGCTATATAAGGTGAAGTGGGTGTTAAAACTAGGACAAAGATTTACTTTGCTCTTTCAACTTAATGAGCAAAAACTTCATCGTCGTAATTAATTAATTTCTTTCAATTACAGCTTTAAAGCTTCTTTTTATTTATTGCCTCGGTCCACAACTTCGGTCATTATACCACAAAAGTAGTAGTAGTGGTAAGTTGGGAAGGTCATACCACTTGTTCGAACCTAGCAATCAGGTCACATCGGGCTCACTTTACTAACCCCGTGGTGGAGAGTTCCAGCCACTTCCAACATCATACATTACATTGTACCGCCGAAACGGGTATGGTGTGGTCATTAGTGAGCTTTTTAAATCAGAGCATCAAGGCGAGGGATCGAACCCACGAACTTGATTCGTCTCGATTAATTGATGGCTGGGCGAGTGCCTAGAGCACTTCGGTCCCGCTGGCTCCCATTATACCACACAAATATCAACTACTTTTAAAAAAATACAGTATCAACTAATGACATAGTCTAGACTCTGTGATCAATTATTATACCAGTTAATCAAGATAAGAACTTTTGTAATTGCTTAAGAGATTTTCAGCGAAAAGCTTAAATCAGTTTTTGCTGGAACCGAAGACAACTTGAATCTAATCCTTTATGTTTCAGATTATTGGTTGTAATACTAAGTTTCAATTCAAAAGATTTATATTTGGTTATATATTATTTGATAGCTGAGTTCTAAAGTTATTCTTGTGCCATGTTTGATAACTTAGGCCCCAGCGTGAAAGAGCTTTAAGGTGGGCTCACTTGCAGGTATTGGGTCTCGGCGCGAACTGATTTTTCTACAGCCTTCTTACAGCGAATACGCAAAAAGATCCAAATCAACTTTTTTCGGAGCCACTTTAAAACCTGTATGAAACCTTCTCTTCAAGTCCTCTTCGAAATTTAAGTTTGATTGCTTAGTTCTAAAATTACTCTTTTGGTTTGTCGACTATGTTCAATAATAACGGTCATCTTTCATGATATTAAGATGCCACGACTAAACAAAAATTAATTATATTATTCCTTTCAAAACATATCTCAGACTGATTTTATTTTTTTAAATCATTTAACAAAATAATTTCAAGATAAAAAGAACTTTTTATATACTACGTTTTCAAATGTTCTGTTGAATCTTGAATCATATATGAAATGATTAATATATATTTTTCATTGTTATAAAATATAATGTTAGTGAAAAAAATAGTTCCGAATTTAAATCTAGTTGTCACACGTCACTTAATTAATTTATTTGTTTACTTTTCCTTTTTTTTCATTCAATGTTTACCTCTAATAGTCCAATTAATGAAGCATTTTTTCGGATGAGATGGACTGATGTGAAATTTTAACTGCAGCTGGGGACTAACCCAAGAAACAAAAATTATATAGTGCCGATGTGTGCTTTTACCCCAGGGGGGGGGGCTGTCCCCCTTCTCGAGGGGGAAATTTTATTAATAAAAAATTACTTCAATATTCGATATACGGACAAATTCTAAACAAAAAAAATGTTCTATAAGAATTTTTCGTACAGTCAATACTTTTTGATTTTTTGGCGCCTAAACATGCTCTTTTTTAGCTCAAAAAATACATGTTTTTGAGGGATTTTTGCTAATGTCTCAAAAACTAAAAGTTTTATCATACAAAATGGCATAATCAAAAATGAAGGTTATTAAATAACAAAGAGATTGCTTTTTATTTTATTTTTGTAAGTAGTATATAACCCGAGTTATGACTCCCTGAAGTTGATGTCAACTTTAAAGATAGTTAAAATCAAAACTTTCCATGTCAAGTAGCGGAAAAATGAAAGGTTTTTCGAAGAAAACTTATATTATACTTTTGAAATTACTTGAATAGACCTTTACATTGACTATTGGCAAAAGTCGCTAGCATAAAAACTGACGGAGTTATAATCAAAATAAAGTGGTTGTCTTGATTTTTGAGAAAAATAATGGGTACTAAAATTAATGACTAGACAGCCAAAATTAAAATTAAACAAATTCCGTCGGCAGTTTACTTTATTTATATACTAACAATAGATTCTGAGAGTTTGAACGGTTTATGAGGCCTAAATTCGAAAAAATGTTAGATTAACTTTTGAAGAAAAAATATCAATTTTTAAAAAAGTCAACTTCTTTTCAAAATATTTCAAAAACTAACAATGTTATGAAAAAAATGA
>KZ651114.1:910457-921465 GCA_001010745.2 Gerris buenoi
TTATATATATATATATATCATCCTGTAATATATAATTTTACGCAATTTCTCCATAAGGGGTAGGTCTTCCATAAGGGTTTTTGGGGGGTTAAAAAGTTGCAATATAATAATAGACCATTTGAAAACCTATAAAAAGTTTAAAATTCTTCATAGGTGTACCATTAAAAACATCTCAAGCCTTCAATCATAATTTTATTATAAAGGGGTACTTTTAAGGGTTACAAATTTGTAATTAGTCGTAAGTTTTCTAATGAATAACAAAAGAGATGTAATACATTGTGAATGCACCAAAAGAACATTTTAAGCTACTAAAAAATTTGTTTCCTATATTTTCGGGCATGAAGGGGTAGTTTTAAAAATTTTTTAAGGGTATAAAAATAATTCAATTTCATAAGTTTAATATAAATTTAATTAAAGGAACTTGATCTAACATATTTGAACATGAATTGAACCTTTAAAATACGTAGTTTTCACCCCCAAATAGCAAAAAGCACACATCGAGACAATATAACTTTTGAAGTGGGGGGTCAGGTGAGCTTGTATGCAAATTTTCAGGCCAATCCATTCAATCCGAAAAAATTTGGAGCTTTTACCTTATTTTTGCCTTCATTGACTGGACTTTTATATAATAAAAAAACACAAATTTGAAACCCGTCAAAATAAAGATTGCTTAAATAATTGGATGTGCCAAAACAATAAATAACTTGCGGATTTTTCCGCAAGTTATTTATTGATATTTTTAACTAACTTTCCATACAGCAAACTTGCTGAAAACGAATTAAGTTCTGCTGAAAAACGACTAATAGTGTTAAAATAATGCATTGTCATCGTGTTCTGAGCAGTTCTGGAAGTTTCAAATGGCTAGCTACTCGGGATGTTAGTTAAAATTCGATTGCAAGATTTGTACCGGACAAACAAACAAACAAACAAGAAACCAACTTATAAAAACGTAGTAAAAATAATAAATATCATACTTGTAAAGTTATTATTACTTTTCATACTTAACATACTTGTAAGTTAAAACTGTAACACCTTGTAAGTGTATTCTTATATTATTATGTTCCTTGTTTCTACGTTATTACCTTTAATAGTTTTTATACTTAATCCTTACATTGTTATTTTCATTGTGGTCTAACATCTTTTGTGGTGCATGGTTATTGGTTATTCTTTTCTTTTATTAGCCTTATTTTGGTTTCTATGATGTTTGCAGATTTCGCTGTTATTATTATATAGGTTTATTATATAGGTATATTATATAGGGTTTATTGTATAGGTTTGCTTTTGCTTAATTTTATTGGTTTTTATGCACCTAATTAGGCTTACTGTGGTTTATGATTATTATTTCTTGGTACTTAGTGTGGTTTAATTTAGATAAACCAAATTATGTTCTGTACCTAATTTATTTGAACTGTACATTTTTTTTGAGACTACAGCGATTATATTATAAACTTTGTCTGTGGAATTATTTTTAAAAAAATTGTAAATTATTATTTTGAAACTCCATTTCAAATGATTTAATTGAATTTGAAATTGTGATTATAAACCAGAATAATTAAAATTCATGTTAATATAATAATATTGTAACTTTTAACTACTGTCCATTTTTTAAAATTCATGAATTATTTCTATCTCGTATATTTCATGATAAATCAAGTTTTACATAATTTAATTATGAAATGAATATAATTTCTGAAGTGTAATTTATCACTATTATTAAAATTGATTATTTTCCTTTTTAATGAAAGGGTTATTAAAACATGAGACGGTCTTTATTTAAAAAATGATTTATAATTTCTTTGAATTGAACGGAGAAAATAAGGGATCAAGAAAACCTCTGGTTTTAACCCTATTCCTTATTTCTTATTCGAGTTTCCGAGTAAAATATTACCGACTTTTCAACTTTCAACCCTACTCTTTAACCATTTTCTTCTAAAAATACGAAATATAGAGAAAGGAAAATCGCTAGGAAAAGATGCTAATTGTTTTGAAAAGGGGATGAGAAGGTTTTTCGGGTTGGCTTGAACATTTTATGAAATTTTCCGGCAGGGGATTTTAGAGAACTTTTCGGAAAAAGCTTAAGGGTTTTTGAACTTCTCTACGAACTTATAGCTTTTCTAATATTAGGCGTTTTCCTGTTTTACTCGTTTTGCCGAGGGTCTCCTTCGTTAGATACGACCGAATCCCCTCTCCTTTAACTTAAAAACCTCTCGAAGATTTTAAATTAAATTAAAAATACCCTTTCCCTTCTCATTCTAGACGTCCAGAGAAATGATGATGATTTTCTGGTAAAAATGCAATGGTGAAAGATGAAGGGTTAACGAAACTTTAACTTTGGGGTCCCTTTTTTTCCTCTTACGACTGAGACGCCCTTTAAAGAAACTTTTTAATTCTGTAAAATCCCCTAACAGGACTTTAAGCTGACGAGTTATTAATATTTCCTTAGACATTTTCAGGCTCAAGTAAGAAAATTTATCTTTCTGCCTCGAGACTATATATCCATTTATATTTTCCCCTCTCTTGAGTACCCCCTCCAAAACGGATTGTTGAAATTCAACCTCTATAAGCCTTCGGAATATTCCCTGCTACTTATTTATCTATACCTATATATAGAATGAAGATAAGATGGAAATGTTATTATTTAAAAAAGTTGATACACTACATTAATTTATAGCGGCAATTTATTTAAAGACGTACTTTTATTTTGCTCCTAAATTAAGTTAGCCTCTTTCCATTATATTTATTTTTTTTTAAGTTTTATCAAAGCCTTATAACAAGGACATTTTATTTACCGCATTCACGCATCTAACAGTAAGTAAAAAGTAATTTCAAGTTCTAGGTTTTCCAGTAATGACCGCGTCTTGTTCGTTATGCTTGCCTCTTGTGCTGGAGGCGAAACGACAGATCACCACGTAAGACCTAGAACTTAATGATAGCATCAACCATGGAAGCATTCGTACTGAGGTTTTTCCTTTCATATTTGATTATACTTAAGATGTTATTTTTTATCGTTCACCTAATTGAATTTAAATCTAAACTGCACATCATAAATGAAGAACACTGATTTGTATTAAGAAGGATCCTTTTTCGACGATTTTTTAGGATCTAGCCTTGTGGGGGGTTCAATCATTGTGCCAATTTTGCAACATTCCTTCAACCATCACAATTGAAACTAATATGGCAAAAACCCTATAGATATTTTACTTACTTGTCACCTAATTTACCTCCCTCAAGTACAGTTGTCTGTCTAACGGCCGCGTGGTGTAAAGCCCTTGTCTCAGAAACACCATGTTGCAGGAGTTGCAGACCTGTCTAGATCGGAGACTATTTTACAGGTACTCTCTGGAATTTCTTTTTCTCCTCTACCCTTATGGGCGTCACTGTCTATTATAAACTAAATATAAGGAAGAGGTTTTTCGTACTAGATGGAAGTTCACTATCTTCTTAGTTATGTTCTTTGCGAGAATAAGTCAAAGATAAAATAAATAATTGATGCACCCTACATATATTTTATACCTTAAAGAAGTAAATATATTTTTCAAATCGTAGGTAAATCAAAAATCTTTTTTTTATTTTTATTATTGATTGATGCTCGCTCTCGCTGTCCTTAGATTTGATTTTAGTCGATATTCAATTAGTTTTATACATCTATATTATCTGTTTGGTAAAAAGTTAAGGTTCAAAGAAACATTTCATTGGTTCCATTTAACTTTTGGCTGATGCTTGCTGACCTAAAATTTGATTGACTTGAGTCTATATTTACTTTGTTTCATTCATTTTTAGTTAATCTGTTTTTTAGAAACTTTGGTTTATATTTATTTATATGTATCTTATATTGTAGTTTCAATTAAAATTATTTTATGTATTTATATATTTATGTTATTTTTATTGTACATGGTCGTTCATCAGACTCGAATTTGTTTTATAAAAGAGCTTTTGTCTTCTGCTTTTTATTTCATTATTAAAATTTATTTTAGAGGTATGTAAATATTATTTTCTTAGGTAAAAACAATGTAATTTACAGTAAAAAGTTATTTTATTTGAAAAAACTCTTTAAAATTTATAGAAATTATTACAAAGAATAAAAAGGTTATAATGTTTTTTACAATAAATTTAATCTATCCTAATGGCTACAGGTTAAGAAGATTTAATTAATTAATTAATCTGATATCCGGTTGGTTGGACTTATGAATCCGGAGAGAGATAAAGCCTTCCTCGATCTCGAGTATACCTGCATATTCCCCTTTAATCTAATTAGGATATTAATTGATATGAATTATTTCAGTAAGGTATTAAAGTTAAAAAGGGAAATTATTTCAGAGCTTTAATATGAGTTAGTCAAGCAAGCAGAGGTCTTATTAATAAAAGATTATTATATGGATAAGGCCGTTGTTACGCTTAGTTATTTGTATGTGGGAAATTATTTGAATAATAAGGATGGTCCTTCGAACCGGATATAGATGGTCCTTCTAACCGGATATAGATGGTCCTTCTGCCGGATATAGATGGTCCTTCAAACCGGACATAGATGGTCCTTCCAACTGGATATATATGGTCCTTCGAACCGGATATAGATAGTCCTTCGAACCGGGTATAGATGGTCCTTCTGCCGGATATAGATGGTCCTTCGAACCGGATATAGATGGTCCTTCTGCCGGATATAGATGGTCCTTCGAACTGGATATAGATGGTCCTTCTGCCGGATATAGATGGTCCTTCGAACCGGATATAGATGGTCCTTCGAACCGGATATAGATGGTCCTTCTGCCTGATAGATAAGTATATCGTCTTTAGATAATATATTTTCATAATAGAGATCAACCGTATGATGTATCTCTTGCTTAATTGTAAGTAGAGATATCCGGCTTTTCGAGTTATACCCTGTGATGAAACGTATTAATACATATTATAATCTCTTGGAACCTATACATTATCCCTTCTCCCTTGTTTATATTATGTCCTAGGAGTCAGGTAAAGGGTTACTGATCACTGCGACGTTATAACAAATTAAATAGCTGTGAGGCAATAATTATTACCCTAGGAAGAAGATTGTGAGGCGTCTCATCCCTTGCCTCTTGTTCATTAGTCCGAGCAACTCACAGACCCTTGCCTCTCTTTGTCTACCAGGTTTACATTTCATTACTGAAGGGCTCGCTTTCCTACCCGTCCGAAACCTTAATTATTCATGACTTTCTCCCAGGGAGGTCGGAGTCCCTACGTTTCTCCCCTAGCCACTCACAGTCCGTAAGGGTACACCCTTACGCCCTTTTCCTACTATGTGTGCACAATTATTTCCATATTAAAATATCATCTCCAACAACCTTCTACTCATCTTCACATATTTTTTTTTCTTCAACACCCACTTCTCTCTTTACTAAAAAAAAAAAAAAAAAGTGAATGCTAACTGTTTAAATATTTATACTTTTTTCGAGCCCTTTTTTCAAACGGGTTCTTCTCTTCTTGCGCAATTTTAAAACAAAAAATAACCTTTTTCAATGACGATACATGGTAAAAAAGACGAAAAATGCTTACTCTCTTAAATTTTTCCCTTGCAAAGAAAAGTAATATTTTAGCAAACGAAACAGCTCCTCATAATGTTACCCTCTACTTAAATTGGTATGCTTAAATATCCTAGCTCGTTATTTTTTTATTTATATATTTTTTTTTCGTACTTCCCGTTGAATTATTTAATACATTTAAAATAAATGAGCTTTGAGATGAATAATTAAGCTGGATAAAACAGATCTCCGCCTTAAGATTTTTTAAAATGTCCTTATAATTCTTAAAACTAATAATAAAACACCGGACGCGTTGTGGGTGACTCGAAACTTTTCCTTCCCGATATTAAGAGAAATTTGGATAGATATGAAGTAGAAATCTTGAAAAGAATTATTTATCTTGTAGAAAGCAGCAATTGGTCGAATTTCAGCTTAATCGGCAAAGTACGAGCAGTTATGAATTTATTTACCCTTAAAGTTTGACAATTAAAAAAAATATATAATTAGAAAATTGTTTCTTTTCAATTTTAGTGAAGTGTTTGTTACTGTATCCTTCGTCCATTTGATTGTCCATTGATTTTCTGGGTGGCTCAACAACATGTATATAAGAAAATTAACTCAGAGGCTAGAAACTGTGAGAATTAAGTGTGTCACAGGCAGACAGACAAGTACACACACAGACTTAAGTCAATAACTTCAGCCAGTTTCAGTCACTTGAGTCAGTAACTTCGGTTTGGGATTTTTTAAAAAAAAAACAATACTTTTCTTGCATACCTTGGGAGAAGTTGAGGAAAAGTCAAAATTCGAGTTTCATATTTTCTTTAAAAAATACTTTATTTTATTTCTTAATAAATCTTATTTATTAGACAATATTTAATTTAATTTAATACTCTGTTCATCAACAAAAACTGAAGTTGGCTGGATTTGTTATTAATCAATTTTGTTTATATGTTGTGTAAAACTAGAACAAATGCAGAGGAGAGGACTTTGGAAGTTCCTTCTCTAAATTAAATTTTTATCAATCACTATTTAATTCAAATGTAATCAAACCTTTTTTCGATTGGTATTTAAATATTTTTATCTAATTCTAGTTTTGTTATTGTTTGTTTAGATCTAATGCTGGTTGTGGGATGGTGTATGTGGGAGGCTGGTGGGGGCTGCTCCTGCTCCTGCAGGCGTGCTCAGCTCTAGGCATTTGCCCAGCCAGGTGTGTTTGTCGAGACGACAGGGCCTCCTGCCTTCAAGCCTCCCTAGAGGTCGTTCCTATCCAGTTTAACCCGGGAGTCCAAAGCATCGACCTCAGAGGAAACCGGATCACAAATGTCCATTACACCCTTGGATTCTACACGAAATTAGTTAGTTTGGACGTGTCCGAGAATAAAATCACTTCCCTCGGGGCGAGGAACCTCGATGCCCAGCAGAGGCTGGTTTATTTTAATGCCAGTCACAATCACATTTCCAACATCGGCAAAGACGCTTTTAAAGGGCTTGCCGAAGTCCGTATACTAGATTTGAGTCACAATCATATTGAAGCGATTGACGAAGGGGCTCTCAGAGAAACCGTCAGGTTGGAGCACTTCGATCTCTCCTTCAACAGGATCACGTCATTCGATGATCCTCACACTCTTAAGAACACCCCTAATCTTAAATCCTTCTTTCTCCATTCGAATCAGATCCTCGATCTACCAAGCGAACTCCTTAAGCACCTACCGTCGCCTTGTCATTTAGAAAAACTTACTCTATCAGACAACCTTATAGAATCTCTAGGGGAAGCGGCGTTCCCGGGACAATGCGCCACCAGTATGAGAGCCTTAGAAATCGCTTCGAACGTCGTCAGAGAAATAGACGAGGCCGCGTTCAATCCCCTTCGTGACCTTGAAAAACTCGATTTGTCGTACAACAACTTGACGGTCGTACCGACACATCAGCTGTCGAAACTTGGTAGGCTAGCGGACCTCGACCTGAGCGGTAACATGTTTAGGTCGGTTGGTGCCGTCGCCTTTCAGAGTCTGTTTCATCTAAGAGTCGTCAAATTAAACGGATTGCCTTTCTTAGAAGAAGTCCATCCTAGAGCTTTTGTCGACAACGTCCACTTAGAAGCCGTAGTCATGGACGACAACAGGTTGTTAAAAAGCATACCGCACAAAGTGTTTCACGGTATGCCTCATCTAGCACATGTTTCGCTTAGAAACAACGGTTTGAAAACAATCGACGCTTCGCATTTCCCACTCGACAAACTAAGAAGTCTAGACGTAACGGGTAATCCGTTAAACTGTAATTGTTCCTTGTTGTGGCTCTGGACACTCACTAGATTAGAACCTGGAGGGTCCGTCAACGACAGTGAAAGACTAATAGTGTCAAGTAGGGGTATGGAATGCGCTACGCCCCCTAGTATGGCAGGTATGGCTCTGACGGATGTGCCCGAGTCCACCGTTAAATGTGAAACCACATGGCTGGCCGTAGCAGTAATAACAGCGTTAGTACTGACGCTATTCGGTGCCACCTGCATAGTGTTGCTCTTATTCGGAGATAAGAGGATCTGCTGTAAAAGGGAAAAAGGTCCTGTAAGGCCCTCTGGGAGACTACAAGCGGCCGCTGCACCGGCTCCCGTTCTCATGCTTCTTCCTGATCAGCATTTCCCGGACGAGTTGATCAAGCAGCCCTGGCCGGATCCTCCTCTCAACCACTACGCCCCCGATCTCACCGCCCCCCAAAGGAAACAGCCGCACATCGTCTACGTCTAATACGTTATGTCCGTCCCTTATATTCAGTTGCTTCTACCTCGTCGCAGAGAAGCGACGAAACGGTGCGAGTGCGCCTCTAACATTTTCCTATTTACTGAAAGATAAAAACTGCTTGCGGTATTGCTTGCATTTGTGACTCTATCGAGTAAATCGTGTGCTTGGTTGTCTGTGAGGCTTTGGCTAAAGCCTAATTTTTTACCCATCTCCATTATATTTATGTTGTTAATTTTTTTTTTTTTTATAACGATTAGGCCCTTAATTGGAAGGAAATCAGGTATCAAGAAGTCAATCAATATTTTTTAATCAATTTACTAGAACCTACATTAGAAGCACAACTGTTTAACTATATCTGTGTAATCTTTTTTTTTTGTAAATAACTATGTCATTAGCATTAGGAACTAACATAAATGAAGAGAAATATAAATTTATATATTTTTTCAATACTAATTTTTTTATTAAAAATCCATATTTTTAGTAGCACATTTGGTAGAAAAATTTGCCACATAATTATGTACGTGAGACGTTTTTTTTTAATGAATATTTCATCAAATTCCTTCCATTATTGTAGCCTAATATTATATAATATTCTTTGTTTTTTCAAAGGTATTGAAGTCAGATTAACAAAAGAATAATCTTTAAAAAAAAAAACACATATTTTATATTATTTTGTCAGAATTACAAATATAATTTAACTCCGCCTAAATAAATAATGAATATAGGTAAATGAGATAATAAAAAAAGGTAATATAAATTCTTATTTACCCAAAATAAAAAACAAAATTTAAACCTAAATTGTAATTCAAATTAGAAGAAGCAATCTAAAATAATATATATATAAATAAATAATAATAATAAAAAATTTAAAACATTACAACTTTAGAAAATACAAAATTGTTGTTAACTTATTTTTAACCTAATCGAACATTTTATTTGATCTTTTAAATTCTAATTAGTTTATTTTGTTTTTTTAACTCTATTTTTCGATAAGACTGAAGCGAAATGTGAAAAAAAAAAAAAAAAAAAAAAAAAAAAAAAAAAATGATCGATGTAATTTAGTAATCTTTTAAACTTTTTATTATTAAAGCAATTATTATTGTACGAAAACTTAATCAAATAAAATAATAATAATAATTGAATTGATTAACATAAACCAAACTAAAATTATTAAAAATAAAATATGTTTGTATAATTATTTTGTTATATATTATAATGTAAATTACTATTTTATTTTACTTATTTATCATTATTTTTATAAATATTTATTTATTTTAATTTATGTATTTATATTTATTCAGGGTGTTAAAATATGATCATGATATCAAGTCATAGAACCATAATAAGCCGAAAAGTTAACCATTGGAATAAAATTCATTAAATTTCAATTCAACGACCGTCATTCACATCAATGACGGTCGATGTAACTTTAAGTACTGGATGTATATGTTTGCTTAGTTGAGCCCTCTTCTACTAACCGCTGATGAGGGATGACAGAGACACTTCCAGACAAGTCTATCTTGGCAGAGACGCTTCCCAGTCAAGTCTATCTTGGCAGAGACGCTTCCCAGTCAAGTCTATCTTGGTAGAGACGCTTCCATACAAGTCTATTTTGGAAGAGATCATAAACAAGGTCGTCAGGGATTTGTCGCTCTCGGAAAACAGTTTTTTCTTTCTCATTCCAAGTAATACGAGTTCAATTATTATTTGCTTCACGTCTTGCCTCATGGACTTTCTTTGATCTTCCTCTGCCGTCCATTCTTTGTACATGTCCCTACTCCCTACCACCCGAGCTGATGGTCATCAATAATTTTATTCAAAGTACACTCCAATTACTAGCCTGATTGTGTTCTCAACTAAGTCTCGCCTTGTTTTCCCACCTACTTCCCTTAAATATCATTTCAGGAGCTGGAATGTGGTTAGACTATTTTAGATTAAATGTCCATTGCTCCAACTTCTTAAATTCTATTGCAGCTTTTCTATATGCTAGTAACAAAGGGCACTTATTATTGTAAATCATTTTTTCAAACAACCATCGTAATTTTACCTTATCATAGCACTAAATAATTTAATTGAAAATAGTCAGCAAATTATAAAATTATTTATTTGATTGGGTAATCAAGATGGACATAAGTTATAAGATTGTTTACCAACTAATCGATAAATGCAGAGTTTTTATGACTGAATTCATGGTTCTTATTCTCTCTTACTTGGAATATAATTATAAAAAACCGTTTTAATTTCATCCAGAATTCATCAAGGAATCATCATCGGAATAAAAGTAACATATTTTACTTATTTTGGTATCTACAATAATATTATGGTTCACCAACTTATACATGTTTATATTTTTAACACCTTGTACAGTTCTTATATTATAGATTATTACTTAACACATTATTTATTTATTATTGTATTTCATGTTATTTTATGACACTAATAATTTTCTTTTCTTTGATAGAATAATTTAATAAATGAAACGATACATAGAATATATTTTTAACTATAATCGCGCGGGTAAATGAATAATAGAGAAAGAAATGGCTCTCCAAGCATTGCTTGAAATATGTAAAATTTGTTTAAAAAAAATAGTTTTGTTTGATATTTCTTTTTTTAAATACATTAATTTCTTTATATATAAAGATAAATTAAAATTACAGTATAACATTTTTCTAAACCTACTTACATATTGTACTTATTATATATAAAAGTGTAAAACACTATATACATTTTATTTTTTATTTAAGAAATATAAAATTTAAAAAAAATGTGAAA
>KZ651114.1:931247-941778 GCA_001010745.2 Gerris buenoi
TGAAGTTGGAAATAGAAGTGTGGAAATTATTCTTACAGACAGTTCCGCCTGAAATTAGCTTACTCGATGACAATAAATAAATCCTTGAGTCAAAAATTATCCTTTGTTGGTTTGGATTTCATTAGTACTTTGTAGTAGTAATATATTCAATGAAATGGCCTACTCAATTATCCAATATGATAGTAATTTGTATAAAACAGTAATAATATACAGCCACTGATTGCAAGCATTAACCCCGCGCGAAGCGCGGGGCGAATGCTTGTAAATTAATAAATTCAATTTAAAAAATAAAACTTTCAAAACCAATTAAACCCATAATAATAATAAAATATTTTATTTAAACAAATAAATTTTAATTATAGAACTTTGGATTTGGGTTTGTAATTTATTAATAATTTAACTATGTAATTGTTAATGCTATTAAGTCACCCTAATTATAGAATGCAAAGATGCAAATTTTAAATTATACTTTAGAATAGAAATATAATTATTATACTTGGATGATTATTGTATTCATAAAAGTAAAATAATTTATAATAGAATAGACTATATTCTTGTTTGAAAAATGTTTTAAAAAAATAGAATTTATGGCAGTTTAGATTAACTGTGTTACTATTAGAAGTTTTTAAGTTGTTCTTTGAATTTATGAGCTGAGAGTGAGAGAAGCTAGAAACCTAATTAAGGAGAACTAGCAGTTTTAAAATTAGGGTAATGCTTGAATTATGAAATAGGGAACGGTTTTACAATTTAAGAATTATTACTTTGCTTTTATTCGCTTAAGCTACTAAATCTATTTATTCATATTTGTTTTTTGAAAAAAGGGTTTTTTTGTAGGGATTTATATTTCAATTGGATAATTGTACAATGATCGAGTATGAAACGTTTTAAGGGATTTTATTTGTTTACAAGTCAAGAAGTTAAGTGCCAAAGGTGATCACATCGAATAGATATGTGAAGTGGATTATTTCGTCTATTCATAATTTACCTGTTACGTTGATCAGCACTTAAAATGAACATAAAAAATTGAGTCTAATAATATTTAACACAATTAAAGTATCATGATTAAATTTTTTAATATATATTTTCAATTCAAAGGAACAGATTAGTTAGTGATTTGTGGCGCGTTAGTTCGTTGAAAAAAAAAACACTAATTTTACAGAATAGAGAGAAATAAAGGGCGTAATCTTATTATTTTTATCGCCCACCAATTGTAAACAATCCTATCCTGATTGTTTACAAGTGTAAATATGTGTAAGTATCCTGTTATTACAGCCCTAGGGCCTGTTAAAAATAAAGCATGCATTTTACAGGCCGCTAGTTCGAGAAGCGGCCGCTGCGTACAGGGTGCGCTAGTAGTTCTAAGCGGTTGTTTAATTTGTAACAATCAATATTTTTATAACTGCGGTTTGTTTTGGTACAGATAGTAACCTTAATATGCATTTATGGTTTTGAAGATTACGGCAAAATGTAAGTGAAAATTGCATTTTAAATTTTCTTATTGGGGGGGGGGGCGATAACAGTCCATTTAATCTTTCATAAATTTTACTTTTTTTCTATTCATTATCAAGCAATAAATGAAAACGGAAGCTTCATCTAAAAATAGTAAATCTGCAAAAAAAATAAAAAATAAATAAATAAATAAATGGTAATATTATAAAGGAAATCTAAAAAGAAAAGAAATTAGAAGGGAACCAATAAGAGATTGAACTACTTTCGTATGTATCCAAGGAAAAAAAGTTGATGACTTTTCCAAGTAGAACATTTTATTTTTGCCAAGATAGTGTGAGGGAAGCCTTTAAGTGATAAAGTCAGTACGGTTTCCTACCTTTCCTGTTTATGTTTATACTTACTCTGAACCTTTTCCTCCTATTTTCCTAAAACTCAAGTGAAAGACCTATCTTTTTCGGTAACGCATTTTGGAAGAAAACCGTTTGAAATAAAGTAACCTTAGGAGTCAAAAAGGGACCAACGGAGGAGCAGTTATCGTAAAACTATATTATACCGCTTCCAAAAGAAATTGATAGAATAACCTTTCTCTTGTGGAAAATTCCAATAACTGTTTAGAAGATTTTTCCCTCGACAACTTTGTCCCTTCAAGTGGTTAAGGGTCTCGGACTATCTTCAAAAAGAAGTGCTTAAAGATTGACGCCTTTTTTTTATTTTAGGCTAGACTGTCTCCTTGCTTTTTTTATACTTACTCTTACACTTTTGAAACAAAATAAGGGAAATATTGTTATAAATAAATATATTAATTTATTACTCTATCTTTGGGATAATTAAACCCATGTAGAAGTTTCTATTCTAGAGAGTATGTTTGGAACACATTCATAGTAAATATAACTGAAAGATCAAAATTGAATTGCCTTGTTATTAATCTGATATCTGTTAAAACTGGATTCATATATGGCTTGGTAGGTAGGGTGATGGGTTTGAGTGCTATAATAGTAGCAACTATAGTCAGAGGGAGACTAGTGGAATAAACTATAACAGTTTGATAAAAATTAAAAGAAGTGAAATAAAAAATTGTACAATCTAAACAAATTAGTTTGACTGATCTACAGCTTTTCGTTCCGGTGATTTATAGGGATACGGCAAGTTTTCCTATGTGGTGAAATTTCTTGATCATTACTGCTCCAGGGAAGACTTTTTCATTTCAACACTTCATGATGACCTCCACTAACGCTTCATATCTTAACTTATTTTTAATATGTATCCGGAATATAGTGATGCACAGAACTAGTATACGATTTTTTTAAACCTGAAATTACCTCCTGTGGATTGCTACCTTCCGGATACGAATTGGCATTAGGTATTTATCGTTTTGTATATGTAATAAATTCTATGGTGATTTATAAAGAATTTGTGCCAATCAAACTACATATATGATATGTTCTCGGCCCTAAAACATCTTTTAGAGTAAGGTCATTCTGTTTCAACAAGCGTTCTCTACAGCCTAATATGAACGGCTGTTTACCAAGTGCGCCGGGAAAGGTCGAGTTACGGTAGAAGTGCGCCAGCCCCTTTTTGAAGGGTACGGTCGAAGTGCGCCGGGTTAATCCCATCTATTGAAACAGGTAGTCCGCCCTCTAACCACCTTTAACCACCTTCTGAAGGCCTAATCTTTGTCAATATTCCCATATACTCTATATAAAGCAGTTGGAAGTTACTTTTAACAAACTATTCAGAGTGATATGGCGATCATTAGCAAATCTCAGTGCATAGGAGAATCTTTAGAATGTTCTCGAAAGAACAAAATCCAAATAGAGTCAGAAGATACACTTTTGTGAATATTCAAAATGAAAATAAATACTTACAAAATCAAAATAAGTTATCATTAAATATAGGAAATTTAAAAAAAAAAATATTCAAAAATACAAAAAAAAAACAATTTATTTTGTTAATATTAAAAATTAAAGAAATGTTTCTTACATAAATTACACTCACTTATAAGTGAATGCTAATATTTATTAGAAGGGCTTAGATTAACTTAACATTAAACGTACTCATGAAAAATAAAATCTTTTACATTATTTAATATACATAATAATATAATACAATTGAGCCTATATTCAATAAATATAATAAAAAATACATATTAAAAGGTGTAATTTATTTATGTACATACTCCTAAATAAATTAAAAATGATTATCACATTTCAAAACTAGATACCTTATTATTATAAACAACCAACGCTAGGCTGCTTGAATCCCATTTTGGTATTGGGAATTTAACCGTGTACAGATCAATATAGTTCTCGGTGATATATAGTCCCAAAACCGATCATATGCGATGGCTTATTTTTTGGCTTATAAAATCTTCAATATAACATTCTTCAACTTCTTCAGGGTCTATATAGGGAAGTCCGAAGATAAACTTAATCAATTGACCATCGTTGGTAGAACATCGGTAGTCCTCAGTAAATCCAAAATCCTGAATTTTTCCAAAGTGCTTGGTAAGACATTTCGAACGGCTTGTTGGATTTCAATTTCGAAGTCCGCTACAAAGTTCTTTGGGTTTAGACGGGGTGCAAGAGGTATAACCCGGGTTACCTGACCTCACCCTTTAGACTAAGAGGCTGGCGCACTTCGACCGTAACCTTTTTCTAATCCGAAGGGGGGCTGGCGCACTTCGGTACCAGCTATATGAACAATTGATTCTTTACCAGCTGTATATATACCAGAATATGTGTGCATTTTGCCACTTTCTTTCTTTGACCATTTTTAGGAATTTTTATGATATTTGCACTCATGAAAATTGAACTAAAGGCTCATTAGGTTAGTAATAAACTGACATTGAATTGATTTTTCTTTCTAGCTCCTAAAATTATATTAAAATAAACCTGGAATATTTTAACAATTTCGGCAGACCTTGTCAATTTCTATCCGGAAAATTGCAATTCATTGGAGGCAGTTCAAGGATACGATTTATCAAAAAAAAAAAGTAGTAAAAATCGAACTACCTTCTGTGGATTATAAAATAAAATATTGGATTTTTTTTTTTTTTTTTTTTTTTTTTTTTTTTTTTTTTTTTTTTTTTTTTTTTTTTTTTTTTGTAAAAATATATTTCTAAAAGGAAGAAAGAAAAGGCAATTCAAATTCAGTTCAATAAACATAACCTAATTAGCATTTAGTTCAATTTTCATGCGTGTAAAGATCATAAAACTTCCTAAAAAAATTGACAAAGAAAGAAAGTGGCAAAATTCACACATATTATTTGGTTCCTTCACCACAGGTGGTGAAGGAATCAAGTGTTCTTCTTAGGCTGTAAAGAACGCTTGTTGAACCAGATTCCCTTACTCTTAATGATGTTTAAGGCTGAAAACACAAAGAGAAATTTGGTTAGGAATTCTGATTTTTGAGCTTTACAAAATTTTCCATACACGTTATACGACATCGATTTGTTTCTCTAATACAACAACGAAATGGATGTAGGTATGTATTGGTACAAATCCTTTAAATGACCTTAAATTTCTCAACTATACTACCCTCAATACACGTATCTAGTACGACAAATAATGTCACTTTGTAACAGGAATATAGAAATGCACAGGAGGTAATTCGAGCATACGATATTCTTTTAACACACGCTTAAAAGTTTCGTCCATTTTAAGGAATAGTAAGGAAAACGCATGGCTAATTGCAAAAACAAGAAAGGTATTATATCAGGTTAAAAAAATAAATTGTAAAAATCGAACTACCTTCTGTGGATTCCTACATTCCGGATACGAATTGGTATTATGTGTCGTTTTCGATATAAGAAGAGATTTTCGATGTATAGAGAAGAAATTTTAAGGGGATACTTAAAGAATTTGTGCCGATCAAGCTAACTAAGTTCGTTATTATATTAGAGGTAGAAATTGACGTTGTTTGACGTACATATAAGGCAAATTTTGTAATTCTGGAAAAAAGAATTCCAAACAACATTTCTCTTCGTGTTCTCGGCCCTAAAACATCGTTTACAGTAAGAAAATCCTGGTTCAAAAAGCGTTACATACAGCATAAGCAGGACACTTATTCTTTACCAGCAGTAGTTATCCAAGAATATATGAGTATTGTGCCACTTTCTTTCTTTGTACATTTTTAGGAAGTTTCTGTTATTTTCACGCGAAAGGCCGAGAATTTGGAGCGAACTCTCTTGTTCCCCTGCATATTGGAAATCAACGCTAATGCTTCTTAAGGCTTTACCGGGATACATTAATACGTCGAATGTGTTATTAGTTCTTTTTAAGCAATTGCTGTTATATTTTATTTTAAACTTTTTAATCTGTTATATTACATTTGAAAATATTACATATTTAATTTCTTATGGAACAATTCGTTAACACGCAACATTCATGACTTCGTTAACTTAATGCAGCATTCAGTCATCATTTGAATAATTGACGAAGTGAACAAGAAAGTTGAAAAAGAAGGGGTTTCTGGTTTCTATTAGAATTGCAAGCGTTAACTTTATCATCATTTATTAAATTCGAGACTTGAATACCGCTAAAGATTTCTCCACATTGATAAATTAGAGATTGAAGAGAATGAACTTCACATATTGATCCGATTTCAAGACACCAAACTGTAATCCTGCCAAAAGTTATAATCGAGCAATAATGAAGACAGAGGGTTCTTGGTTGCTTCTATAAGACGGGGTTGTGATACCCTGTAGTCAAGACCTTTCTGATGAATATGGTATTTCAAATCAAAATGGCAAGATTCGTATTCAATGGAGCAACCCATACGAACCTGGCAACCGAAATCAGTTAAATACAAAGTGAGCAATTAAAAAAATTATTAAGACAAAATAAAATTAGAGGAAAGATCGGTCATAGCAGTGGAGAGAAAAAATAGTCTGCCAATTAGTGTGACACATAGTTTCCTCACATCCGTTCACGTACTTTATTGATATTATGCTTTTACAACCCATTATTGTCTAATTTATTTTATTGTTTCCCCTTTTGACTTTCACATATATAAAGACAAAGTATTACGATCGTGCGAAAATTCGATTTTGCTGGATGTACACGTTGTGAGGTCCAATAAAATGGAGTTTAAATAATGTCTGCCTGTCGTCTGTCGTCTGTGCAGACACCTGGAACCTAAACTATTGAGCCGATACCATCATTTCTTAAAAATCAGATGAGTAGGGCAGGGGGTACTTGTTGAGCATATAAGCTGGACAATTTAAATATTCAAGTAAAAAATAATATAATTGACATAAGTGGGACTAAAAATAAATTATAGGGAAATATTATGTTTGCTTCTGAGCTCACCGAAGGTAACTGAAGCTATGTGATCATTCTGAAGAACGAAATTATTTATCTCTCTAATTTCATAAACTCCTGGAGAAATATTCGTTTTAGACATCAAGGAACATTTTTGGTCACGCACCTGTCTGCCGTTCAACAATTTTGGAAACCAACATATCTTAAAACCTAAAATGACATAAATGAAAATTGGTTGGTAGGTTAAAATTAGTCCTTTGCTGGTTCCATATAATAACATCATGTGCCCATTGGTACTCCACATGCAATCAACCATACATTTATTTATACGTAATCTTTAAAAGAGAGAAAAGGGATGTCAGGAAAACACGTATTCCACGCTTTTAATTTTGGTTCTTTTTTGCGAAAAAACGCTTTAGCCGCTGAGTACACCTCAATTCCAATCATAAAAAGAATAACCTTTATAACATTTTTCCATATTTAACTACCATGATGGTTTATTTAAACATTGAAATCATTTAAGCTAAAGAAAATTAAAATGTATATGATTTATCCTAACAAAAACAGTATAAATTCATTAGAGAGAATACAAAATTATTCACACGTTGTCAAATAAAATTATATACATGCTTGTAATAAAAAGTTTAAAATTCCAAGTGGGCAAAGGGTTTATATAAAAGGGCATGTCAGAGTTTGTGGTAGATTAATGAGAGAGGATGTTGATGCAAATTTCATGCATTTAGCTTGGAGTCTATGGTCATGAACACACTAATGGATATTTGCATGCTACATCCCCCTCTCCCTTTGCCTCCTGCAGAGCATTGATCTATGTAGATAAGGGTTACACACAGTGTTATCTGATATGGACAAAAGTAGATGTGTGTGAGTAGAACGCCAACATGCTTTTATATGAGAAAATAATGTTATTTCTTTCAAACTCTGTTTATTTCTCCTAGTGGTTATGTTGCATTGGGAAAATTTAACTTTAAACATGTAATCAACTGTTTGTACCAGGGGGCATGGAGCCTGACCTGGCCACAAATCTAGAATTAAAAGGGATTAATAAAAGTAAGGTATTAAGTATTAAAGAAAGAAAGTAGCGGACTGTAGTTTATAGGTAAGTTTAATGTGTAGTTAAGAGGTACAGGATAAATAAGTATAATAAGAGTTAGCTGTTTGTATGTAGAATGGTGAATGGTGTGAAGTGGTGATGGTCTGTCTTGGAGATTTGGAGCTGGGTACCAGCTCAGTTGATCAAGTACTTCCCTTGGTACAAGGGCAAGTTCCCCAAAACATTCAGCACTTTCTGGGTACCAGAAAGTAAGCCCAGTATACTTCATCCATACTTGGATGCACAGGATAAAAACTGATTTAATTAATTAATTAAATTAAAAATAATCAAAAATTGCCACCACTCACTTAGAGGGCTAGACACACACACAGGTCTGCCTTTTCTTATCTTCCTCTTCAAATATTGGAGGGGAACCAGGCTTGCCAACAGAGCTGAGGGGGCTAAGGGCCTAAATAAAGCACTTGGAGGTCCCCCTTAGATGTTGGCAAGGATTTTCCTTTTAGCTTTGCATTCTGAAAGAGGTAGGTAGGTATCTACCTTAAATAATTGTTTAAGAGTGTCTTAAACATCAACTGTGATCGAACTTAGAATCACAGGATAGTGTTTCTGAGGTATTAAAAAAGTAAAATTTATGCAATCGGGAAAATAAAAGGCAGATAGACTGCAAAAACTTGCCTAAATTGATGTAATAAGAAATAGAACATGCATTAGGTAACATATTTAAGGGGCTTATGTGATGTCTATATATATTGGTCCTATATATATTTATACTTACCGTTGATACTTGCTTCTTCTAATTACTGAACCGGATTAGATTCATCACTAGAAGAATATATAACTCTGAAAAGCGAACAAGTTTACTCGAGAAAGCGAGGTTTTAGAGGAAGTGATAGATTGATAGATGAACATAGAAAGTAGGTGTGTATTTGGAAAAATCGTGAAAGGGGGGCTGTCAAGTGTCAGATGAGATGATGTGATGAAGGGAAGGGCGTGCTATGAGAAATTAGATTATAATTTCTTTATATTTTAAGAATGAGCAGGGGAAAGTCAGATAATCATGTACTCTGAGCTTTGTGGTGGTGAAAGTAAGAAACATAATTGGCTTGTCCAAAGCATAATTATTTAATGTTAAATTAATTTAATTTTTAATTAAATCTAATGCCAAACAAATATATTTAACCCGTCATTATAATGAAAAATGTTCATTGTTTTACATTTAATTTTGTGGTTTAAATTAAATTAATATAAAAACACTAAAAATCAGAGGTTTTATAATCAAATCTTTTAAGATTTTGAAATTTAAATTATCCAGGAAAATAAATTAACAATGAAATAGCGTTTTATTTTAATTTCAAAATAAGTCAGAAAATTATTGTAAGAATGAAAAAATCTATACAAAGAAAATTTACTTTACAATATAAGAAAATTTCTCTTGGATATATCTATATATTTTGTATGTATAGAAGAAAAGTAAATTTTATAAAAAGAATAGTTTTTGAGGGATATTGGAAGGGTTATTTTAGGCGGGAAAATGCAAGTTTTTTTGCGTTAGATATTTCCTTCAGTGTTTTGTGTTTTGGATAAAACAAGAAGTGGGCGGGATAACTTGGCTATGAACCAAAAATAGACATCTTAAAGAATACATTCGCTAAAAGAAAATGTGCTCAAAAAGAACAAGGTCAACATTTGGTTAAGAAAATAGAACAACAAAAGTTTCTATAAAGAAGGAAAGCCTTAGGGCTACTTGAAAATCCCCTCTTTTCCTACTGACCTACTGTTTTGTTAATACAACTAGAAAACTTTCAGTTAGTATAGTAAATCTTTTCTTCTAAAACAGAAAACTAAAACAAACCAATTCATTTTAAAACAAAAACACGATATAGAAGTTATATTGAATAAAACAGAAAGGCTACATCTTGCAGTTAAATTTATTGTTCCAACCCAGACATTGATTTTAATGTTTTTTTGTGATAATAATGCTTTATATAAAAACTAGCCGTTATGCCCGTGGCAACGGGCAGAATAAATATGGTGAAAAAAGAGCTAAGTAAGACTTGTGAAATATTTAATTCTATTATATTAGCTATAACCACAATATTTAAAAAATTATTAGAGAACGCATACCCACTTAAAATAATAAAATCATTATGGCACAAAAAAATGAATATTATAGAGAATCCACAACCCCAAATAACAGTAGATACAAATAATAAAATTAAATATTTCACAAGTCTTACTTACGTAAAAGGATTATCAGAAAAAATACATAAAACTATGAAAGAAAATGATTGTGAAGAAATTAATGTAGCTTACAAACCAAATGATAAATTATTACATTTTTTTAATAATATGAAAGACAAAATAGATATAGAAAATAGATCAGGATTAATCTACAAAATTGATTGTAATAATTGTGAGAAATCTTACATAGGAGAAACTTCGCAACAATTAAAAAGTAGGAAGTATTACCATATCAATGATGTTAAAAACCGAAATCAGAAAACGGCCTTGGCCTTACACTCATATAATACTGGACATAAATTTGGGTTTGATAATACAAAAATTTTAGGATATGAAAATAATACGAAGAAGAGGAGAATTTTTGAGTCCTTTTTTATTTTCAAAAACTTAGAGACCACGGTCAACCATAAAACCGACTCATGTAATATTAATAAAAACTATAACTCAATATTTAAAAGGTTTAAACGATAAACGATAATAATAATAATAATAATAATAATAATAATAA
>KZ651114.1:958655-977156 GCA_001010745.2 Gerris buenoi
TATATATATACTTTTTAATAAACTCGTTACGATTTTATCTGAAATTATTTAGGCATTGATTCTTTATGAAAATTACTTTATGAATAATATAATAATTAAATTAAAGAGAAGTTTACTTATTTGAGTGCATATCAGAGGGGTTTATTGCAGCACTGAGGCGAAAAGCTTCTGTAAAATATAAAGATATAAAACCAAGTGGTTTAGAGGGGTGTTAAATCTATGACCTCTTTAATATATTAATAACTTTCTTATTAGCTGAGATGATAGTCTTATATTAATTATTAAATTAAACAATATATTCCACTTTAGCAGCATTCTTAGCAGCAACTATTTCACTTCCTTTTATTTATGCTATAAAATTATTATGACTGCATTTATAGATTATAAATAGAAAATCACTCTAAACTCGCGTGCATTTTTTAAAAACAATTGTTTAATGAAATAAAATAATTGTATGTGTGTGTACAATGTACATAGCTAAATATATATATGCAGTTTGGTAAAATAGAACCAACCAGAAAACGCTAATGGTGTTAGGTAATAGAGAAAGATTTCGAGATATGCAAGAGAAGATGGAAGGTGCTCTCGGTCAGATACTAAAAACCCGCATGAATCAAGTGTTGTGTGGAATCAAAGCTTTCTGTTGCAAGACGTCATGAGTAAAGAGTGCGTCATTTGTACGAGAAGACCACAGTATGGATAGGCGCTGTATTTGGACATGCAATATGTATAATAAACAGTTAAACAAACTTAACTATTAACAGTAAGTGTTTAATTATATGAAAGGATCATAATTGGATCATTAATTGTCTTTATTATAGTGTTTTAATTAACACTGAGGCTTTTCTGGTATTGATCACGATATTCAACTTAAGTTTTTCTTCTTTTTTCTAACCACCTCTAAAATGTGGTTGTGCGACTCCATTTTTTTTAACGTAGCATGATCAGTAATCTATTTTATCTACGACTTGCATTGTAAGTCGACTTTACATTGCTAATAACAAGGAGGGAAGTGTCACTTCCCTCCCTTGGGAGTAAAAAAACAATGATACCAACTTAAAAGGTATTTTTTTTAGGCTATTTTAAGTATTATGTTGGTAGTAATGTTTTTTTTTAGCTGTTTTGTTTACTAATTTTTCAGTAAGGTTACTTTAGGTTATCATACAAAGTCTTTACATTAAAAACAAACTAAACGTAATTAAATTAAAAACGTATATATTTAGTATAAGAATTGTTATTTTAATAAATCAAGTAACTAAATATCAGTTTAAGGTGTTTAAATTGCGTGAATTTGTAGGTAAAACTTTTATATTTACAAACTTAATAGCTATTACCCATGGTGCACTAGTCGTAGATAAAATTTAATACGCAACATGGATCGAAGTATTTCTGCTCTCGGGATTATCTACCTCGGCAAGCCTCGAGAGCTAATACTATAGTTATCTCTCTCGGCAAGCCTCGGGAGCTAACTCATTTATCTCCCTCGGCCGAAGGCCTCGGGAGCTAATAAAGTTTTCTCCTTCGGCGGTGCCTCAGGAGAAAACTTAACCTCGAGCAGGAAAACATACTTGTCTCCCTTTTTGCGTAAATAACTATGAACGATGCTAACTGTTGATACTAGCTTACCCTTTCGTCTTAGTAACTTAAAACAAATACGAGTACCTTCCACTGTTCAGAAGAAGATGGATTTATGATATTATTAAGTAGCAACTAGGGAGATCTCACCAATATAACATAATATGCACAAGACAAAATATAATCAATAAAATAACTACATTTAATAAAAAAATTATTATAATGAATATCATTAAAAAATATAAATATTTCGAAATAAAGATTTATTTATATTTACATTATCATTTTACAGAGTTCGTCTATTCTATTTTTTTTTGTCATTAAAATATAATTGACATAAGATAGATGAAGCATCAAATGAAAAAGGTAAGTAATCAGTTTGTTAATAAAATCAGATGGTGCTATCTATTTAAATGTCACAGCCTATATTACATTTTTACAATTTTTTTTTTTTTTGTGAAACCGACAAACAATCTTCTCTTTCTATCTAAAGGTAAAGAATTTGAGGAGATAGTTTAAGGGTTGTTTCAAACATTGGTAATTTTAAATTTTATTAGCTAAGGGCAGAAGATTTAGGAAGATTTGCAGGCTTCAGGATCACGAGCGTATCTTCCCCATGAAACTGTGCCTGAACTTGGTCTTCTACCAGGTGGTCCCGTCCAGTGAAATTCGCAAGTCAGTGGCGATCCCTTTTGGACAGCTAAAATGTTGGAGTCGTCCCTCTTTGCCCACCGCCACATCTTCTGAACGTAGCAGCCACATCGCCACGGGTTTCCACCAAGACGTAGTTCTCTTAACTTCTTATTGTCTTGAACAGTTGACGGTGAAATGTTTTTCATGTTGTTTCGACTTAGATCCAAAACTTTAAGCTCTACTAAATGGTCCAAAAACTCGAATGATTCCTCGCCCAATTTATTTCCAGCCAATGAAAGCCAAGTTAAATTAGAAAACTGTTTAAAAACTTTTGGTGAAAATTTTTCGATGCCACAATTGCTTAAATCTAATTTGTGAAGGCCACTTAGTTGAAGAGGTAGAAATGTCCCTTTATCAGGAACCGTCAAAGGATTCTTTGATAAATGCAACTCTTCTAATTCCGGGTAAGTAATGTTTTCTAGAAATACAGTCGAAGTGAGGCTTTTAAGGCCACAATCATTCATCTCCAAAACTTTCAAATGAATCAAACTGTTGAATAATCCAGGATCAATTGTCTTAAGTGGATTTCCTGAAAGGATTAGTTTACTCAGTGAAGACATTTTTGAGAATGTCGATTCGTTGATGTGGTGCAAGTGAGAATAACTCATATCCAAGTGTTTAAGACCACTTAAAGGATTTAGCATTGATGTAAAATCGTCGTTATAACTTAAGTCGCTTTCGTTCAAAGGGTTATGAGAAATGTCTAATATCTGCAATGAAGAAAGTTTGTGAAACGTATGTTTTGGAAGGCCTGTTAAGGAACAATTTCTTAAAGATAGCATTTGAAGATTACTCAGAGGTGATAATGCGGCTTCGAGATCACTGGCTTTTAAACTATTCCCAGAGAGAATGAGTGTGGCTAGTTTTGTGGCATTTTCAAAAGCGGATTTAGATAGGACGTTGAGGCGACAATTTGAAAGGTCAAGGAAGTGTAGATGTCGCAAATTCTTGCCTAATGTTGTTGATATGTTCATACTACTCAGCTCATTTTCTGCAAGAACAAGCTTTCTAAGAAGGGTATTAGTCGAAAATATATCTTCGGGAAGATGAGATACCCCTGCTTCTGTTAGATTTAACTCTTCAAGAAGAACGATTTTATCGAAGAGGTAAGACCATTCCACCATTGGACCCAGTGCATTTCTACCTAGATCCAATCTCCTTAGAGATGTTACTTTAGCAAAGGCTGAAGTATCGATGAAGCTTAAATTACAACCACTTAGTTTCAAATAATGCAAGTCCGGCAAACTAGAGAAGAGATGCGAACTGATGACTTTTAAAGGATTCCCTGATAAGTCGAGTCTAAGAAGAGTCGACAGTCCAGTGAAGAAGTCGTTAGTAAGATTAGACAAACTGCAATCTCTTAGGTCCAAAACTTTAATAGAGTCAGACGTGAGGAATTGACCGCTCACTTCTGTCAACGGGTTGCCTTGAAGCAGTAGAGTCGATAAATTATCGTTATTTCTAAAAAAATAAAAAATAAAAATAATAATAATATAATAAAATAAATCATCAGTAAAATTAGTTATAACCTTTTACATTAAATTGATTGTTGAAAACAAAATTATAATATTTAAATTCTAAGCAGGTTAAACTATGGGATTACATTTATATAAAGAATGTTAATTTAATGATTAAATACTGTTATTCTACTGGTTTATGTCAGAGAGAAGAGTTAACAGTCCGACAGTATTCTCTGTTTCTGATTGGTTGAAATCAGTTATCTGGTTAATTAGTTTGAAGGTAGAAGGGAGAGAGGAGTTGTAGAGGATAACCCGCCGATAATTGGATATCTCTCTGCCCCGGTTCTCTAAGTTCGAAGTCCGAAGTCCTAGAGTTATCACTTTACCAACACCTCAGTCGTATTCAGGGACTTGCTAAGTTTTGATTGGACACCAGGCTTAACGACTTAACTAACTATCAGGCTACTGGGTCAGCAGTTAACTCCCACAAATAAATACCGGAATGAAATACATTCATTTTATAATATTATATAATTTTCAACGAAAACATCAAATTTACAATGGCTAAATAGATTATTTTTTTAAGTACATGTTTATTTACTATATAGAATTTAGTTTTTCAAATAATTCTTGAAATCAAGTCATATAAGGTAAAGCTTTTATAAAAATAAACAAAGTTTAAATGAAAGAATTTTTAACGAAAATTAATTTATTAGATACGTAGGTAGGCTGAAAAGTAATGCACACATGCTTATAGAACGCGAACGAAATGACCTACAGAACGCGCCAGGCGGCATTTGGAAGTGACACTCCCCCCCCCCCCTATACGCGTAATTTCAAGGCCTTAAGTTCAACACCAGTGAATTTTGGGCAGCGCAAGTATGGAGACGAGTTCTAGAGCTATGTAAACGCGATATTATCGAATTCTTACTGCTGAAAAAGTGACTCTTACTGAGATTTATCGTCGTTTAAAGGTTTTTTTTTTATTGTGAATATCGTGTTGATAGGTCTACTGTAAATCGATGGGTACTTAAATTCCGTGCTTGCGAGCCTGGAAAAGCCATATTTGTTGATGGACCATGCAGTGGACGTCCAATCATTGCAACAGACGTTAAGCATCTCAAACTCGTCGACGATTTGATTCAAAATGTTTTGACAAAAAGAAGCCGACACGTCCTTTAGATGTTCCAATATGGTTTGCGATACACTGTTGAGTGATTCGACGGTCATCAAATCGTCGAGTTTAGAATTGAGTTTTCGATGCAGTGATCGGACGTTCGCTGCGTTGTTCATCAACAAGTATGGCTTTCCAGGTCACAAGCACAAAATTTTAGTAGCCATTGTTTTACAATGGACCCATCAACAGCACCGTCACCATAAAAAACACCTTTAAACGACGATAAATCTCAGTAGGAATCAATTTTAAAGCAGTTAACAAGCAAGGTAACAGCACTCTGATTAACTCGCGTTTACATGCACTAAAACACGTCTCCATACTTTGCTGCTAAATACACTGGATGAACTCAACACCTTAAAGTTGCGCATGCGTATAGAGGGGGACTGTCACTTCCAAATGCCGCCTGGACGCTTCTGTAGGTCATTTCGTTTGCGTTCCAGAAGCATGTGTGCATTACTTTCAGCCTACCCTCATAGCTTGGTAAATTAACAAAAACTATAGTAACACTAGAAAACATATGGTTTGATTATAGTATTATATGATTAAACCGCAATAGATTTGTTTTTTACGTGTTGTGGTATTAATGGGAGACGAGTGAAGAGAATATTGTGTCTGTATTTAGACGAGAATAATTTTCCCGAGGTAAAATAGAATTATCAGCTTAGGTGGGAACTCAGCGTATTAAAACATTTCAAATTCAATTGATTCTAAACTAAATTTTAATATTTTAAACTATCGAAAATTTCTATTCTAATTCCAAGCGAAGCATTCACTATTCAAATTTACAGGAGACAACTGTTTTCCATTTTGCCGAATCACTTTGTTGTTTGAATACAAAATCCAATGATTGAACAATTAATATTAAATCTTGTTCTGAAAACATAGCTGCCACGAGCCAGAAAATGCTTTGCTTGACATTCATAAATGGTTAAAAAAAGAATTTGTAGATTATAAATTTAACGAATTCGTATTTATATTTTTATCCCTAAAAAAGTGAAAAAAAAGAACCACTACACAATCCTTAAGTGTTGTTTAGTACTGCAATAAGTAGGAAAATTAGTATTATAAAATATACCACAACATGTTTTGGTGTGCCTTATTTAGGGAGTAAAACTACAGTGTTCCTTCCTTCCAATATATCTGTCCTAGTAAACTTTACGAATTCTAATAATGTTACATTATTTTTTATGTAGTTAATATTCTTTAAAAAGTATGCGTTAGTAACATAAGATTGCCTTTGCTTAATATTTTTTAAGCCCTTCCCAACCCAGGGTATAGTCCATATATCCCTGAAGCATGATTCACGCCAGACCTCCAGATTTTGGAGGATCACTCGAACATTTATTTTTAAAGACTTCAAAAAGTGACTCCACCACCGAAAAACCACTTCTGTGCCAGGATAAAAAGAGAACACTATGCTAACGTCCTTGCCAACTGCCAACTAACACCGTGGCCGTGGAGCTCAAGAAAGTAGGGAATGTCAAACTTGAAAGCACAGTGAAAAGAAGCACGACAAAAAGAGCAAGGGGCCTTTTGAATACAGAACACCTAAAAACAAATAAGGAGCAATAATGAGCTGTTTCTAATAACAAATAGCCACCAGTGCGCATTAATTTACAGTAAACAAAGCACACGCAAATCTCCAAATATGAACAAAATGTAACTATGGTCCTACTGCCGTGTGTAGACTCACCATACGTTTACTAACACAATAATAAACTTATTAGTTAAAAGAAATACATTTATTGGAACATATTCTAAATTTAATAGATAATTATGCAATAGTACTTTAATAAGGCTTTCATTAAATCTTTTATAATGTTTATATTATGTGAACTACTGTAACATATCATATGAATTAGATATTTAGATGTCTTTTCATGGTTAACCAATGACTCTAAATGACCTGGCCATTATTTCAAGAGTCAAATTAAGTGACCTTTCCACCAAAGTAGTGCAGGGCTTATGCAGTAGTCAAGTAGTCATTTGTGTGATAATTTGTTCTTATAGAAGGACAATTTGTGGACAATGGATAATGCTGATGATGCGTTGTTTGAATTGGTCCGTAGATTTAATGCTTTGACTCTTTACAAGTGAATAAAGCTGTAATAAAGAAGACCCTGTTTCCGTTGAAATGCTTCCAGTGAAACCCTTTAATTATCTCTTCAGGGAGCCAAAATTTCCATTCGGCGTAACTCACTAGTTCTTAATTTGCTGTATCGTCAGTCGGTAAAATGAAGAGGAAGAAGGGTACGGAGGAGGTAAACTAACCTTCCCTCACTTTCTTTTTACTCTTCTGACTGTTGGCCTAGTTCTACAAAGGCCAGAGAGAGTAGGAATTCTCGAGGGGTTTTGATAATCCGGCGGATACCCCGGCCTCGTCGAAATGCAAATAAGAACCCTTTCCCTGTAAGGTCCGAAGGGAAGCCGTGGGAGGGGGAAGGGGGTAAGGTTAATTCCCCCGCTGATTAAAGCGGCGGTCAGCAGGAATAGAAAGAGAAACGACGAGGGGAGGAGCTCTAATTAATGGAATAATTGATGGTTTAAAACCGGCGGAACCTTCCCTACGCTCCGTATTTAATCGTGGAAAAGGTTCTTCAGGGCAACGGGTGCCGCGTCGAGGAAAAGGAAACAGTTTTCAGGAATTAAAATCGTACTGGAAAAGCGGCACCGAAAAGCTTTACTTTAATTAGGGCAAAGGGAGGAAAAGACGGTTGGGGTGCATAATAATAAACTTAGGACTTAATTAAAACTGCAGGTGGTGCCACTAATATAGAGAAGAGGTTGACACAGGTGGCATAACGAAACAATACAACTCTACAATATGCCGAAACGACAACAAGGCCGAGATACCTGTATACACTCTAAGAAACCGCTCTGTTTAGATACAGCCATATGTATTAATATAAGATATAAGCACCTGTTTAAACATTTCAGCACAGTCTTCCTCTTCCTTCAGCAGCATCGAGTCAATTTAATATCTACCCAGTAGTAATAAAGGAAACTCCAGGTACCCCATTCAAACTAAGATGTACAATTACATTGGCGAAACGATTATTACATTTAGCATATTTTGAGCAGCTCTATATTTAGAACGAAAGAAACGATTATTGTTTCATTTATAAAACCTTTCACATCTGCAACCATGATCCAGGATTTGCTTTGATTCGAGGGAAATTAAACCAATCAGGTTTTGGTTCTTGACAATTAATACAATTATTGAAACGATGTCATGATTATAAATTTTTAACAAAACCGTTTATACTGTCTAGAAGTTATAGAATTATAAACATTATTAATTATTAATTTCGGAACGAAAAAAGTTCATAGTAGAGTTCCCTCTCCAAAGTGCCCTCTACAAGATAGGATACTTTTTATTCGGGTTAATCTTCACGTAAAAAAGTACTGGTGATAACAAAGTACACTATTAAAAACATCTTTTTGGCACTAGAGAGAGGTGGAGAGGTCGGAATATTGCCTGAACAAAAAACCTGCATTGAATTCAGATATAGTGTTCATATTTCGCATGAACAAAAATATTGTGATAATGTTGATGAAATCAGTAATGATGAACTAATAATAATCTTTGAGTCCTAATAAACATTCAAGTTCGAGTATGTTGTCTGATTTTTCGCTACATCGACTGGAGCATCTTCAGAATTGTGCTGAGCACTGTGGTATTGATTTCATGAAGCAACACCAACTTTAGTTCGGCTAACAGGTTGCTCTAACCAACAACCTGAGTAGCTAAACTGAATTATAAATCAACAATGACAGACAAACTAACCTGAGTTTCAGTTTAGCAACAACAAAACTGTTAGACTTGATTAACATCCATTGGCATGTAATTATTATTAAATTACTCTTCAATTTGAATCCTAGACCCTAGCCTAGAGTTCATTTTCTGAGTCAGTGTGAAGAATGAAATATTAAAGAGATAACGTATGAGCAGGGATTGAGACAGTAGTTTATCCTCTGACGTAAGTCTCAAATCCTTTGACTCTCTCTTTCACATTTATAATCGTCTCACCGGTAAAAGCACTAAAGATAACTGGTTAAGTGATAACAAGATTTTCATTCAACTGGATATCAAGATAAATGGCTAAAAGCCACCTTTTTACAACAATATTAATTTTAGAGATATCTTCTCGTATTCTTTCTCTAGTCTCACACTGAAGATGGTATTATTTTGTTAAGTTTTATTAAATGAACAACGTACTTCTTCATTCTATACATAATAATCTAGAGATGGTCACGAAAAAGAAAAAAAGAAATGTCTTTATAAATTTTGTGTGTAAAATGGTGTGAAGATAGTTCATTGAAATTGTCGGAGAGAAAAGTCGTTCTTTTTCCTCTAATCAAGATTATCTACTGCTCATTCTTATTCAACCGTGACATTTTATCAACAGTAACTTTAATAGATTACCAAATTTGATTTGTTTGGGCGTTAAAAGTTTTATTTTCTTTACAATATATACTTTTTCCTGTGACTGTGGGTTTATTCCAATGACGTTAGAAGGCTGAGACCCTAGGGAAGTCCTTGTGTAGCCTGTCTTCGAAGTTAAAATCAAGCATCGACTTGCCTCCTAAGGCCTAGTCATGTGGAAACTTACATCAAGTCCCCCATTTTCTATCTCCTTTTTTAACTTGACTTTGCGACTAGAAAATATCCTCATCCAAAGATGCTTTTGGAATAAGAATTTTATTTTCTTCCCCTAGTCCCCTATTTTTCCCAACGATATCCAACGTATGTTTATCTGTCTGTGAGAGATAATATTCATATTTTCCATCTCTCTCCAATTTCCTATTTTCATGTAAACAAACACAAGAGCTTTTTTCGTTACTGACTGAAATACTAATGCCGAGAAAAAAATATGTTTTATAATTTTTCGTAAAATTAGCATTAAATCTGAATAATAGACGTGTAATTTTCCAGAATTAATCTTCTTTCCCCTTTGATTTATCTGAAAATTAATAGAAACTTTCAATTCAATGCAACACTTTGGGATGCAAAACTCAATTTTAGTTNTTTATAAAACAGGTTTGTTTATAAATTAATAAGATAAAAAAAAATTGTAAATTCAAAGCCATATACCCTGATGATGTAAATATATTTTACGACACTAGTTGGTAAAAACTAATTTCTTTAAACCGTATCTCACTAAAAATCTCATATAATTATACTTGAACGGTTGCTAACTTAAATTTAATAATATATATATATATAAAAATCGATGCAATTAATTTAAAGGGAAAATAAATAAACAGTCACGTACTCCTTTTTACTATGGTTCTCATTATTGTTTTCCCAAAGCCAATACAAAGATTAAAATTGAATAATTTTGTAGAAGTTTTAATAGTTATTACAAGTATAAATTATATTTGTAATTAACTCAATATTCTACGCTATAGTTTTGATTAAGTGCATACTTAATTCTCAACCTAACTGTTTTTGTTTGAATATCGAATACTTAAATCACTATTAAACAGTTTAGTATCCTTTGGGATGCAATTTCAAATGAAATTTGAATCTTCCAGGCCAGTGAAGTGTATTTGTCTCTCTTTTGAAATTATAAAAGAAGGTTCTTTTATCATTTTTATAGAATCTAATATTAATTTTCAAAATTGTTTTCTTTATTAGGTTACACATACACATCTATAGATTACACCGTGACACCGTAAAGGTTTCCGTAGCTAGGATCTTAAAATTTTGATCATTCCAAGAGCAGAGGCTTTCTTCTTCTTTCGTGTTACTCAGTATTTTTTATTGAACAACAGTATTATAGCGAAGAACACTCTTTAAAGAACTATTATAATTTGTATTTATAGTATTCTATAAATGTAAATTTTCACTAATAATTTAGTATACTCACATAAAAGCATCTGGTTCTATAAAGCTTATTTTATTGTGTGAAAGATCTAGATGCTCTATACTTGATGACTCTATAGCTGAAGAGTTGACGTAAGGGATAAGATTGCCACTAAGTTGTAAAGCCTTCAGATCAGATGGCCAGTAAGAAGCATTCAGATCAGTCAACAGATTATCTGATAGATCTAACACGGTCGTCCCTGAGTGGATCTCTTCAGGTAGAGATGTGAGGTTGGACGATGAACAATCAGTCGTAAATTGAGAAGTTCTTACGAGGCATTCACATACGGATGGACACGGATCATCAGCTTGGGTCAGCCAAATAACAGTCGCTAAAAGGAAACTGAATCTCAGCATTATGCCCGTTCACTGAAAATAAACAATAATAACAACTATGTAATCGAGTTATTGGTATTGACTGAGAATTTGTGGTACATATTATTAGTAGTATAATACTGATAAAGTTATTGAAGAACCACTATGAACTACTAGTTTCAACCACTATGAAGGGGAGAAAAAATGGAAATGGATTGGGCTAGAATTAGTGACCAACCTAATGACTAAAGAAAGCAACCTAAACTGTTGAATTTATCCGGAAGATAGAGTTGGATTGTACTACAGTGAATGATTATTTTGTAATTTTATAGATTTAAAATTAGTTATATCATTCAAATATTGGCCTTCTTTAGATTGTTACTCCCCTTTTAAAAACAGAAGTGTGATTCCTTTATCCCAAAACTGCATTGGACTAAACATCCCTTTGCCTTAATAGTTAATTAGTCAGAATTCGGTAGTCAGTATTAGTCGGTATTCTGAAAAAAAAAAAACATAGGGGAGTAACAATCTAAAGAAGTATTCGAATATTTACATTAAATATTAATCTAAGGATTCAAATATGGAATTTAAAAGAACTACTATCTTCACTTATATCACCAAGTATTATTCTATAATTATCGATTCTATTTATTCGGTATGGATTATTTCATTTTCAAGATTTTATTTAAACTGTATTTTAATTTTTGAATCGGCAATTAAAGTTCAACATAGGCTATTTGGAGTTAGAAGTTCTAATCGAATCGCGTTTTTTATTTTATATTTCGGCCAAAAAATAAAAGGGGTTAAAAAAATCCAATTAAGATTAAATCTTTTATTTTTAGGTTTCACCCAAGTTTTAGGCTCAAAAATCAAAAATCTCATATATATNTCTGTATAGGATTCGGATAGTGATGTGTCACTGCATTTTAAGGTATCTATTTGTTTGCGTGGGGTTCTTGTACACAGCGTGGCTTTGAGTCCTGCTGGTCACCAGAAACAACCAGAAAGTAGACAGATCTTCTCTTTAATGTCTATTGTAAATTTCATTTTTCCCATAAATCGCATTCATAGCATAGAGGAGATAATCTGAAATCTGATCCGTGTTTCCTCAGAAGAAGGACATCATCGGCATATCACACATAGTAGCTGGAGCGAGAGCTTTACGTGCGAAGTCTTCTAAGATTAGGTTGGTAGCTGATGGTGACAGAGCTACCTATGGGTACGCCATCCTGCTTTCAGTATACTTCATAAGCTTGAAATTAGCTTTTCAGAATTATTACATAACTTCCGCTACCTACGGTAAGCTTGGAAGTAATTATATACGATAAATGAAGAAACGGAGGGTTGAATAATAGCTCTTGTTTATGTGTATATATATATATACATTTACAATACACAGCTACAGCATACTACAGCTACTTACTAACAGCTTGACTGTATGTCTATAAAAGTGAATAAATAATAATAAGTAACAGTAATTAGATAGCACAGAAATAAATAAATATAACATGATATTACGGCTGACATTAGAATGCTGGCAAAGGGGTGAGGAATTAATAGAGGGCCCGAAGTAGACCAACCACTTCGATCTATTGGGGGTTGTTTTGTATTAAAAAAGAATGATTAAAATTATTTGATGAATTGAATGAATTGAATGAAAATTGAATGATGAAAATAATGAAACTAAAGAGAAGTATCATATAAGAAGTTAAGGTGAATACATAAGTGTTGATCTTCACTATTCAAGAAAATATAATTGGTAATCTGTATTTGTTACTAGTTCTAGCCTCATCATATTGTTATTGTTCATGGACTTCCTAGTATCAGAGATTTGCAGCATTTTAACAACTCCCCGCTTGGAGGTATTCTTTCCAAAACTTTTTTTTGTGCAGGAGGCGTTTGGGAGAGCCCGAACCAATATTTCTTTCCACAGCACTAATTTGAAATATTATGATTTACTGCACTGAAATTAATACTTCAAACTATATTACTCGACTTGTGTCCCAACAACGGCGACGTCTCACATCGCAATGATTTATCATTGCTAAGCTAAGGCAACCACATTTATTCAATAAAAATAAACGTTTGTTTTGACTTGTTGGTCTTCAAATAGATGTAATAGCCGAATGTCGAGCGAGTGGTGTTACCGGCAGGAAAAATCACCCTCAAGTCGGAAAATGAGGTCGTGGTGTCACCTATTCCTATCTGCTTAGTACCGCTTCTCTGTTAACGTTCTCTGGTTGTTTCTCGATCTTAATTGTGTCTCTTTACACCCTGCTGTGATATCTGTTGATAGATGCGAGTACTCGAATTTTCTCAACCTGATGAGATGGCCGGTTTTTAAGAATGCTTAGCTAACGATGATCTGTGATTGTTGATTTTCACTGCTCTTACCGTTTGAGATCAGTCTTCCAGTTTGCGTGATGTAGTTTTAGTAGACACCACAAGTCTTGAGATGAAAGTGATATTTCGGTGATTTCAGGAAGCTTCTGGCTTAAGGATGTTAAAAGTGGACCGATGCTATGTCTTTCGAAGAATCCTGTTTACTTTTTCCGTCGCCCATTCGATACATGGGATGCATGCTTTCCGTCAGTCTTTTGTCCTTTCTTCCTGGGATTTTATCTCGGTGATCTTTTCACGATGGATGGTTCTCAGAATGTCTTCTTTCTTCAAACCATTCTTAGTTAGGGCTACTGTGGTAATGCTTCTCTTCATTCCATGAGTTAAACTTAGATCCTGAAACCACTTGAGACTGATGACAGCTTTCTTCTGTATAGGATTCGGATAGTGATGTGTCACTGCATTTTAAGGTATCTATTTGTTTGCGTGGGGTTCTTGTACACAGCGTGGCCTTGAGTCCTGCTGGTCACCAACAACAACCAGAAACAACCAGAAAGTAGACAGATCTTCTCTTTAATGTCTATTGTAAATTTCATTTTTCCCATAAATCGCATTCATAGCATAGAGGAGATAATCTGAAATCTGATCCGTGTTTCCTCAGAAGAAGGACATCATCGGCATATCACACATAGTAGCTGGAGCGAGAGCTTTACGTGCGAAGTCTTCTAAGATTAGGTTGGTAGCTGATGGTGACAGAGCTACCCATGGGTACGCCATCCTGCTTTCAGTATACTTCATAAGCTTGAAATTAGCTTTTCAGAATTATTACATAACTTCCGCTACCTACGGTAAGCTTGGAAGCAAAAAAATAGATTAGACCATATTTAAAATGGCCAACTCCGAGCAATTTAGAATTAAAGCAAATATTAGCTCCATAAATAACGTCAGTAACGAATAACACACAAAACAAAAGCACATATTTAAACTGAACTGAAAAAGAAGTTATAAGTGGAATACATAAAACGCTGACATAAATATGATTAAGCAATGTTTGATTGTAAAAAAAAAATGTGCAGGTGATAGCTTAATTATACTTTTAGTTATCTTCTTTTTTTTTTATAAAAATCCTGAGGGAAATATTTCAGAAAAGAATATGTGTTATTTTCAACAGGGCTAATATATTTTTTTTGGAGTGGAGCTGCCGTTCTTTTTCCGGGTGGTAAATGGTAAGCATACAATTCAGGTTCCTTTTCCGGAGTCTGATCCAATTTAAGGTTTTTTTATCTCAATATTTACCACTTACTTAAAAAAAAAGATTTTAAAAATAAGGGTTTTATGCAAACAGTTATGATATCTAACCCGTATTTAAAGTTGTTTTATACACTTCCTCGTTGCTCTTTTTTTATAATAAAACATTTTTCTCATTCTTTCTGTATGTTTGTTTAAATATATTTTCTGCATAAAAATAAAAGCATACGACTTATTTAACGCTATTAATAAAGTTGCGTTAACAATTATGACAATGTCGAGTTATAATGAAACATCATTAGAGTTATAAGAGACATCATTATAACTCCGTAGAGTTATAATGAATAATGAGACATCATTATAACTCTACATTGTCGAATTTAAAGTCTATGATAGCAAACAGAGTCCGATAGGCATACTTCGTTGAAGCACTAAGCTCACATTAGTAAAGAGGTACTTTAAGTTACCAGTGAGATATTCAAGAACCACGAAACTGCTTCCAGCAGTGAAACTGAAATGCCGAATTTAACATTGTTTTAATATGTATTCTATTTAGATTGTAGTTAAACAATTAAAGTATTATTTCTGCCAAAATTAACTAATATGAAAAAGAAACTTTGGACTTCTCATAATTTAATTATAGTTATAAACTTAAAATATTTAATAAATTATAGTAAAAGATTATCAATTATATAATAATACTTCATCGCGCTTATTTTTATTTAGTTTTTATAAATGACAGTTAAAAACTTAATCATTTTTAATTCATATTTTGTTGCTTCCGAGCTTACCGAAGGTAACGGAAGCTATGTGATTGTTCTGAAGAACAAAAAAATTTTAGGTCTCCGATTTCAAACATTCCAAGACAGAAATCCGTTTCAAACATCAGGGAACCGTTCTGTGTCTGTCTGTCGGTCTTTCTCTTGTTCGAAATTTTTTGCGAACCAGCACATTATCTTATAAACTACTCATCCGATTTTGATGAAATTTGGGTAGTAGATCATAATTAGAATAATTGTTGGTCCGTATTAATTTCAATTTTATGCACCCAATTTTTTCTCTTCCACATGCGCACAACGTTTCATATTAACACCTAGGTATATCTTTCAAAAATTTCTCAATTAAATTTATTCTTTAACTTATGGAAAGTAGCCCGCAGATGGCTTCAGACTAAATTCAACCGGCTGCGCAAATTAAATTTTACTAACTGGATAATTTTATTCGAGTAGAAAGCACAAAAAATTAGACAAATTTAAAAATAAGTTTGTAAAAAATAAATACGTTTGACAACTAGGAAGCTTATGTGCCACACTAATTGGCAGAAAATTGTTTATGCGATGTTTCACCCACAACTTCATATAGCCATGGCCTTTATTTGAATCATAATATATGATGAAGCATTTCAGGATAAATTTGTATTTACATACAAGATTCCTGTTATATCAGGAGCAACTATACAATACACACTTCTACTTCTATTGTTCACCAGTTGAGCAACTGGTAAACAATAGAAGTGGAAGTACAATTAATAATGGGTACAGCTTAAAAATTCACGCTACCAGATCATGTACACACACTGTTTAATAAACTGCGTGTACCACATTTAAAAATAAATTTGACCTAAACAAAAATTTGTGTCAAAAATCTTTAAAGAACTATTTTTTTATTGCTTGATTTTCAGATTTTTAAGAGGGTTAGTAGAGAACGAGGCTATCAAAAAAACCATTTTGAAAATTTGCGGTATGGGTTGATGGGATTCCAACAACTCCCCTAATGCTGATTAGGAGAAAACCCCCAAAACCAAAATAAAAAATCCGAAGATTTTTTTGCCTCAGTTATTTAGGGTGAGACATTTTTTGTCGCTCTTATATAAACTGGGATTTTTATCATCCTTGATAAGTGTTTATCGTGAATATAATATTACTTTTTTAATTAATTTTAAAAAATTCTCAACCTCTTTTTGTAAAATCGCTATTTTTTAACCTGAATATTTTTGATCTACAATAACTTTTCGTAAAAAGGCTGATGTCTAACTTTTTTAATTTCTCTTTTTACTTAACCTCATATAGTATAAAACGAATAAGGTCTTCTATTTCTACTTTTTATATTTTAATAACATAATGTTTACTCATGAAACACATTTTAATAATGCCGGGGCCACTCATTACCTCACATGGACAAGCCCATGTTTAATCCAACATTGAATGATCTTTTCCACATATTGGGCTACCCATTGGCAGTTTCTAATTTCCCTTGAGTTTTTGGCAAACACCAACATGGTTGATATAGTTCTAAACACTCTTATGTTTAATGCTTATGTCCTCATCGTCGTAGCACTTAAACAAGGAATACGGTAAAACAGTATTGAAAAATAAACACCAATACCAATAATCTCGACACGTGTCATTGGTTAATTAGTAAATTGTGTGGATGGGATGCAGGCACTTGCGAGCATACGTCAGTTCCTGTTCTCGTGGAACAGAAAATATTCAGCCTTACGTTAACAATGGTAGCTCCAACATCCCCCAGTGTTGACTCAAACATCCATATCAATAAAATTGTCCTTGAGACATTGAAGGAGTGCATGTACTAATTTCCATTGTTAAATATTAAATAGAAGCGCCGAAAGAAGAAATAAAAGCTTAAGGCATTTCTTTCAATAAAAAGATAGTAATTAGTAGAAGTATAACTTGTATTTAGAACCTTGGTAGAGGGTAGTTGATGAACAAAAAGACTTTAGTTCTTATCCGGCAAAAATCCAGTCAAGATCTGTTATTTCAATAAAATGATAGCCTAGTGGAAGAAGAGCAAATCATTGTTATAATTGTTTTTGTAATGTTCAGGAGTGTACAAGTGCCGGAACGCCTTTCCGGTACTGCTTTAGTTACTTTTATCTACGATTGATACGTAATATAAACATTGTATCTCTGTTTAGATTCGTAGAAAGTGATTTATAAACACACCTGTATTAATTGCGCATGCGTGTCTCATAGTTTTGAATAATTCCTCTTTTTTCCACTCTAGTGACGAAAAGAAGAAGAATTCCTCTTTTTTCCACTCTAGTGACGAAAAGAAGAAGAATAATTCGATTAGCGAGTTTGTTTACATTTAACATAACTAATTTGATGTTTATTTAATAACAGTAACTGTTTGTATCGAGTTTTTTGTGAAAATCAATGAGTGATTTAAGTGATTATGAAGAAAATGAGGAGATTAAATACGTCTCCCGAAATAATTAATCCGGCACAAAATACAACTAATGAATTAATGTCATCTTTATTTAAGGAGAAATACGAACTTACAAACAGGGTTTTTTTTTTTCTCTATTTATTATTAAAATCCAACAATTGTAGATATAGTGTTTATGCACGTGTTACAGTACTTGGATTGAAATAAGAAATAAAAACCTTTCACTAATTAAATAACCAATCTTTATAACAAGGTACAATAAAAATGAGCTATCTAATAATACTCTTAATATGAAACTCTAGGAAGTAATATCTCCAAGGTGTTATCACTCCTATTTTTCATTATTTTTTAAAAAAAAGTAGAGAGAACGGAAACGGAATTTTAGAAATTATAACGTCCCCTTTTATTATCAATCAAGTTTTCTTTCCTGGGTCTTACAGGTACAGGGGTGTTGGGGTGTACATAAAATAAAAAGTCCAGTCATGCACCATGACTTAATGAGCGAATTTTCAAAGAAATCTGCGTATTATTGGCTTATGATAATAAAATTTTGGTTTAGAATTTAGATGGGTAAAAAAATTTTTTTTTTTTTTGGTACACACGTGTACGCTAATGAATTAATGTCATCTTTATCA
>KZ651114.1:991945-1017730 GCA_001010745.2 Gerris buenoi
TAGTAGTAGTAGTCTAGTACTTCCTACTAGAACGGGTAGGACGAACCACTTGTTCGAACCTTGCAATTAGGCCATTACTCAGGCCCTTTTTACGCCCCGTGGTCGAGAGTTCCAGCCAGTTCACACATCATACCTCTGTACATTGTACCGCCGAAGCGAGTATGATGTGATCAATAGTGAGCTATATAAATCAGAGCGTCACGGCGAGGAATCGAACCCCATCTCAACCCACTCAAGATTCAGTGATGGCCGAGCAGACGTGGTTTAACCCACACGGTCACACTGGCTCTCCGTAATAACCGTACTCCACTAGGTAATATGTTTTATTATTGACATGGGTTTTGTCAAATTCTATTTATTTACAAATTCTATATAGAGTTTGGGCTAGTCTGGATGTTTACCAGGACCTTAAAAGGATCACTCATAATTCAATCATTTCATAACTGGATATTTGACAGGTAAATTGTCGTCTGAATGCATTTTTAAGGCTTGTTTTAAAATTCTTTATTTCGACTCTGGAGAGGAGAAACACCTGCGAATTTTTCTAACTCTCGGCCATTGGCCAGCGATGGTAGCACATTTAAATGACAAACATTTGGAATGCGAATGTTTTCTCTCAAGAGAGTTTAAGGAGTTAACAATTTTGACTTTTTGATAGTCTGTCAAAGAGTCTGGATATTTCTTTTCCTGAGTATTTAATATTTCATCAATCTAAATATGTATTATGTATGTCTTTAGGTATTTTAATCCTCCTTTCATTTAACAGTCCTTTTAAATTTATACAATTAACAGAATTTGTACCTTAAGCTATCTTCTCTTATCCAGATAAATGTACTCATAGATTCATAACACGACTAGAACTTATTATATATTTATTATTTTATATTTGGTACAAAGACATTGACAGATTTTACAATGGAATTGTTTATTCCCGCCTTAAATCCATTGAAATTAAACATTTATCAAACTATCAATTGCACTGCTTATATATCATATATCTAGGCTCATATCAGTTTTTTTTCCAGTGTAGAATGAAATTAATGCAAAAAGTACAGAATTATAATAACGGACTGTGGAAATCACTCAGTAATAAGGACATTAGTACATATTATATTTATCTTTTTGTAATTTTATTTTATTTTAATAGAGCGTTATCTTTTGGTTTCTCTACTCTGTATTAATATCAACTCTAGTCTTTTAACTTGTGGATTTAACGTTTTAGGTGTATGTAATTAAAATCTTGATGTTGTTGTAAATCTAAGTACAAAGTATATTTTGCTTCATTATGAAAGAGGATAGTATGTATAGCAATTTGAAAAACGTATTCAACCATATCGTGACTGTAGTATCGTTGCCGCAATATAATTTCACCCTCGAACGAATCCCAATGATATCTACTAGTTATAGCCTTCTTTTAAAATAACCCTAAAAGGGATGCAATGGTTTAAATATGACCTCTAGTATAAGTATCCATATAAAAGAATAATAAAAATAACATAATAATAATCAATTAGAAATTTAAGATTGAATAAGACCACAATTCGGAGTTTGCTGATTAACAGCTCTGTTAATAAAATTACAGATTTTATCTCATCAAAACATATATGTAAAACAACCGTATTTATTTAACAGACACGATTCTTGGGATTAATTGTTAATTCTATGTAATGAGTAAAACTATTTTTTTAGCTAAATCATTTGGTACATATGTAAATATTTGGCAAGGAAGAAGAATTTGTTAAGAATGAGTTGAATTTACGATAATGGCAATATTTTAAATTGAGTATGATCTATTAGTCCAGGAGATAGCATGCAAAAAAGTGTCAGTAACATCAAGCTACAATATTGCGTATAAGTAAATTTTTTGGTGCCTTTTAAGAATATGTGGTTGGCTAAGTTCGTCTGTGGGACATAGCTTGGCAATAGGCATTTGAAAACAACAAACAGATGGAGAGCGGCTATGTCTCTTACTTTTTGGTGGATAATGTGATTTTCATGATCCTGAGTACTAAATTAGTTAGTAGTCCAAAAATCAAGTTGATGGCAGTCTGTCCTTGATAGGGGAACACTTTTATTTGGAGTAATATTTGACAAACTAACCTATTAAGTTACAAACTATCATAAACTTTAATTTTGGTCTACTAAGTTCGTACTCAGGATCATGAAAATCACATTATCCGCCAAAAAGTGCGGGACATGGCCGCTCTCCACCGGTTTGTTTTTTTCAAATGCCTATTGCCAAGCTATGTCCCACAGACGAACTTAGCCGATCAAATATTCTTAAAATGCACCAAAACATTTACTTATACACAAAATTCTAGCTTGATGTTAGCCAAAAACTTTTTTGCACGCCATCTCCTAGACTATATGTTAAAAATAAATTACCTGTTACAAATTAAACAATTTTGAAAGGTTCTCATATATACCAATAACAATTTTATATATGTATTTAAAACAAATGGTTATTTATATAAATGTATGGTTATATGTTTGTATGAATATATATTTTTTAAAAGTACCTTAACACTCGATGTTCCGGCCAACTAACTATAAGCTGTGTATGATCCAATTAAAAAGGTAATAGTAAAGGTTTATGATATCGTATACAATTGAGATGTGGTATATTGTACCGTTGCTACAATACAACTGACGACCTCTGATTCAGTCTAATCAATTCAGCACGGCAAGATATTTCATTTCCTGGACGCAGCATTTCTACTAGATCTCCCTTGTCTGCTCCTCCTCCGTACTCAATGGAATAAACTATCAACTGTCTATTTCAAGAGGTCATTCTTGTTATCAAGGGATTTCTTATGAAGGGAATTATATCAATCATAAAATTATCTCAATTGAGAATTATGAATAGATGCAACAAATTTTTCTTTATAAATTGGTTTAATGCAGTAGGAAATATGATATAATTCTAAATGAAATACAGAGTAAGTGAGAGTTCGTCTCGAATCGGTCGAAACATCAACAACAATTTGACTTATTTTTTAGTAAGGTGGGCAGTGACTCAATATCCACATCATAGATTAATATTGCAATCAATTTCTTTGTGGCAAGGACATTCTAGATAGATTTTGTAAGTATGACAGTATTTTGACACGTTATGGCCCAACCACCAGTTTAGTATGACTTATGGTGTACAATTTCCACTCTAAACTGTTTTAATAGTTTTTGATGAATGAAATATGTGCCTTTTCCCAACCCGTATAATTTAAATCCAGTTCATTGTTATTGTGAACCAATATATCACAGTAATTAGCCAAACTCTATTTGTAGTACCTTCGGTAAATGAAACGTATGGAAACGTGACAGAATTCAGAATTTCTCACAGACAATCTTGCATATGAGAAAATTTAAGTTGGACATTATTTCGTTGGCTAAAGATCTGGGAAACCGGTGTTTTAGTGTTCCAATCCTAAGCGAATATTAACATTTTCTGCTAGTCTTGCAACCCTTTTCCAAACGATAGGAGAATCGCCCCTACCATCTCTCTGCGGTATTTTGTATCTCGGCCTGTATATTGGATGTGTGCCCGGAACCCGGGAGCCGCAGGACGTAATTAGGATGATTGGCCATCTATCCGTCCCCTAAAACCCCCTCAGATAGCCCGCTTCCCCAACGACCGAAACCATGGGGGGCTACAAACGTGATTTATCAAAAGCGACTTTATAGGGACGGGAAGGGTGTTATATATGACCGGTCTAGAAACAAATATAATCTGACTGGTGTGCGTTACTGGAAACGAAGGGAGAAGCTACGGGACTTCACTCGCCGTGGGATCCACTTAATATTCCCCTTTCCCCAGTCGAAATTCGCTGTCCGAACTGAGAATCCCTCTCATTTTTTCCACTCCATTCTTACCTTCCGCCATTTGCTCTTTCTGAAAAAGGTCCAAGAAGAGGGGAGTTATAAAGGAGAAAAAAATGAATGAAGAAACTCGTGAATTGAGGGGAATCATTCATCAGCAAGAAAGACGGAGGAACTGTTCAAGATGAAGAAGAAAAGGGATTTTTCTATGAAGAGCCCAAGGGTGGTTTCCCATTCGTCTCGAGATGATTGCACAATAAAATTCATTCATTCTTCAGACGAGAAATGAAGCTGTAAATCATCTTTCGATTCGTGGGTTTTTTAAAGACCGATTAGTCATGGGATCTTATTCGGAATTGAAGAGAAGGGAAGAAATATGACAGGGCTGATCTTAATAAACACTTCATTTGATTTCCATGACAATTAATAATGTTTAAAGGATTACCCAGAGGCTTTGATATAATTCGTCAATTAAATATCCATATTTTTTATTTTGAAAAGATCGTAAATACTAAAACGTAATTGAGGTAATCCTAATTCATTTTACAGAAGCAGAAGAAACCATTTATTTACTTTCTTAACTTAAATAACTTTACTATAACGTTAACTATAACAAAATAAATATAATATCGACAGAATACGCATGCAACGTCTAGTAGGTACGCTGTACAACCATATATATTAAAATCGACCTATATCGTCAAATAATATTGATTACACTTGAATTTTATAAACATTATATAATAATAATAATATTCAATAATCAAAACATCATAAAGAAATATATACTTCCCTAGGTATAATCAAAACATTAATAACTTGAGTAATGAGCACATTTATTTAAAGTATTTTAATGTAGTACTAGGTTCGTAGGATGACGCCATTCCTTTACGCTATACATTGCTCAATGTGTGAGGAAGATACACAATAATTCCTCATTGTTTTAGCGTCATTTCTCACCTTAATCTTAATTAAAATCATTTCATTAAAATTAAGGTCAAATTCTCTTATAACACTTGTAGGATAACGAAACTTTTAAAATGAGTTCACTGATTTTATCATTGTTTATAATTTGCATAAGCTTATTGCTTTACCCGATGAAAATGCTTAAATGTGTTTTCAGATGCTTGTCTTCTTCAAAACATACCGAGAACTTTTTAAAATGGTCCTGTATCCTTATATTTTACTGTCAACTCCCTGCCCAACTCTTTTTCAACCCAAGAAGTGAACAAGGGGGGAGGGAATAAAAAGCCATAATTATTGCAAGTCCAGAGAGGGGAGGGGGTCTAAAATAACCCTAATGTAACAACTCCGAAAAACTAATTATGGTCCATTCCCGAGCCAGCCTTAGACTAAAAGAGAGAAGGAGGGTTGTATTCCAAAGTAAGAAAAGGGTTGCGTCTATGCTACTGCCCATATACTCCCCGGGGCAACAAACACAGCCCGCCCTAACGCCATCTTTCACATGAAAAGCAAATGAGAAAAGGGAGGAAACCCACATGTAAAGCAGACCTTAAATTATACTTGGACCGGACCAGATTAAAACTTTGTCCAGCCTAACACACGACCGCAGTATTGTTATACCAGTCGAGGTTCCATACTCAACAGTCGGACTAGACCAGAAATTATACCGGAGTTGGCTCTCCCTCCGGTCTCCTAAACTTCTGGCCTTGCCATATCACCCCCCTAGTACACTACCACTTATTAAGCAATTATGCTATCCTGCACTTGGAACTTTGGCACCATTTCACCACTTTAAGAGTCGAGTTGAAAATATTCTACTTCGAAACAAGATGACATCATGTTTATTCTGAATTTATAATGGTCATTTGTATAGTTATTACATCTCTACTGGAAACAGCTTTTCGTATAACTCGACTACCAACTTTATTCAACACATTTGAATCTCTTGCTCTATAACTGTCAGTGAATTCTGCGATTTACAACGAAAATACTGAAATTTAACTGCTATATGTCTAAAAGACCTCTCTATAAAGTCAATAAAGAGTGCTATGGATTGTTAGCAACAAGAAAATGTTATAGGAAAACTTTAAACATAGCTTTTATATGAATTTTTATTGTTTCCTCTTCAGTCTATTAATTCAGTATAAAAAAATTAAAGCATTTAAATCCAATAATGTATTATTATATTTTACTAATTAATTTATTCTAACTATTCAATACTCTTCCTCCATAATGATTCTACTTTACTTATTAATAATGCAATTTTTAATTTTAACATGTCACGTGAAAAGTCTATAGTCGGGATGATAAAGTTTAATGCGAATACGACCTGCAATGACTCTCTCAATTTCAGAAGCAATTGTTATCATGTTATGTTATCATGCTAAACAAGTGAAATAATTGTGGGACAAAAGTAATCTTACTCTATCTGCTAATTTAGTTTTGGAGTTTTAAAATAAAAGTTAAAATACTGAAATAAGTAACTTTTTATTAAAAATATACGATTTATTTCAATAAATTTGATATTACTTCTAAATCAACATTTTCTGTGGTTAGTATGATGACTAGTAGAACAATTAACAATTAAATATACTTAAAGATTACTTTGAGATTTCGTTGCTTAGTCCGATCTTCATTTTTCCTGCAGGTACAGGTTCATTTTTCCTGCATGTACTGTATCAGGTGCCTCTTTCGGCACCTACCTTTTGCTTGGTCTTGCTCTTTTTCCTTCTTTATGCCTCTTTCAGAACTCATCTTTTCCTATTTTTCTTCTTTTTATTTCTGTATAAGTTTATCCCTCTTTCTCCATAATTCCTAGAGATCCCATAATTTCCTAGTCTTATCCTAATCTTATAAAGTAATAAAAATTGTGAAAGTTCATACATGTTTGTTTCCTTTTATTATAGGTCACTTCAATAGTTCAGACACTTTAAGGCAGTAGGTATTGATCAATATAATTGGTTTTACGCATCTCTGAACTATGTATATTTCGCTCTCTCTCAGGGCATATTCATTATAAACGGTGAGAATATTCTTAACTTTTCACGTCTTGAACATTGATGATACAAAAATACTAAGAATATACCTAGTATATTCCTTGGTCAAACAAAAAATAATTTAAATAATATTAAGTCACCAGAATTTAAATAAAACTAACATAGATAAATGAAAATAAAATGTTCAACATAAACAAGCAACGAAATAAACGGTAACCCACTGGGAGGGTAATTTTTATATTATATGTCATAATCTTAGACATAATACAATCATATGATTACAAAGAGAGATAGGCGGGAATGATTTTTAATTTGAGTTTCTTAATAAAAGGCCCTACACACGACCCGACACGACCACCCGACCGTAACGTAAGGGCGAACAGGGTTGGCCCCGACAGTTGGAGCATGTATAGGCTTGTCGGCGGACCAAAACTGCCGGACCCGACCGTCGGATGCCCCCCACCCTCGATCCCTGTCGGGTTGGACCGTTTGTAGCGCTGTTGGCCGACTCCTCCACCCGACACGACCACAACCCTACCATTCTACCACAGCCAAACCTATTTTTTGTTGCTTTGAAAAATATGGAACCATCATGCCACACACAAGACACAAGTTTCACCACAACTTCACTATACGAGATCAAGTTGTCGACTGAAAATTATTTGGTAGGTAGGTAGGGACTGAGTTTCTTGGTTTGGTCGGGTCGTGTGGTAGTGTCGGGTGGTGTGTAGAGACGGCCCCGACAAGGATTGTCGAGGAGTTTGGTCGTGTCGGGCGGTCGTGTCGAGTCGTGTGTAGTGCCTTTAAGTTGGCATCGTAATATTTGTGTACTTCTCTTTAATCCTGTTTGTGGTTTATAATGTTTTGTTTTTTTAATATGTACATCGCTTCTAAAAGTAATGTTCTTCTGTGTTTAGTATTTTTGAGTCTTCGAATTGAAGACCATGTTTAAATATAAGTTTTTGGTTTTTTCCATTTATCTATATTAGTTTTATTTTAATACTAGTGACAGTGTCAGTTATTTAAATTATTCATATTTTGATGAAGAAATATATTATGATATTCCTAATATTTTTATTATCTATGTTCATGACGTAAAAAGTTAATTGTACTCGCCGTTTATAATGAATATGCCCTGAGAGAGGGTGACATATTTTTAGTTTAGAGATGTGTTAAATTATATTTATTAATTCCTTAAAGTGTTTGAACTATTGAAACATAAAAATTCAATTTCTATACTGAAAATTGACATTGTAGCTACAAATAAACGAATTTACTTCTCTTACTACACTCTAACAATTGCTTTGATGTATAATTCCTCCCTTAAAAATGTTCTACCTAGAAAATATTAAGGTCGAAAACATATATATTATTAACAGCGACAAAACTATTAAACATTTGAAATACTTTAACTGGCTACAGAGTATTGACAGTTATGCTACTCTACAATTTATAGCCACTCCAAGGGCTAGTCAAATATTTTATGTTATTATTTTTTCGAGAATAGAAACCTGACCAGCAAGTTACAAAACAATCCAATTCGGTTTTTTTTACACCATTTTCACGTGTCTCTTGGTGTTTAACAGAAAAAAAACACTATCACATTTTCTTTTTTTTAAAAATAACCTATATTATTTATCATAATATTACTATTCGATTTATAGCCACTTCTAAAGTAGCCTAATCTGAAAAAATATCAAAACATCGTTTTTATCAAATTGTCAGTTTGACCAGGAGGACAGGATATAATCTAATTTAGATTCCTCAACCACTTCCGCGATTGCTTTTATTTCTCTTAAAAAAACAAACTTATATGTATTTTTTTCCCATATTATATATTATTTTTGTACTATTTTCTAAATAAAGTGAAGGGAAAGTTAAGGGGGATGAAATAAGTACTGCAGACAAAGACAAGTGATATCCAATTGCATTTAGACACGGAGGCCCTCCGTCGGAGGGCCGAAGACAGGAGAGGGGGTACTCTGATTCATTGCTTCGGACTTGAGAAAGAAGAGGGGGAACTGTCTCATGCCCAATACTTGAACGATTAAGTTCCTCCGGGCGCTTCACAGCCTTCAGACCCATTATGAAAGGAGACTAACATTGTATCTTCTTCCATAATAGCGATTGTCTACATTCCTTTTATGCCGTTCTCCCCTTATTTGGACTTCTTTTCGAGAAATGGTCCTCTTACTCCTTAATTCATTTTTTTACTTTTTTTTCCATAAGAAAAGCTTTTACTTTTTTCCTTATTTCATTTTAAACGAAAGTTAAAAAAGTTAAAGAGGGAAGTTGAGGATATTAACTGCTTTTTAGATGTTACAGATCAATACTGTATATATATAAGTATATAGATATCTATATACTTTTTTAAAAAGGAATTTTCACCATTCATTAAAAAAGATGAACGATTGGGGAAGATCTCTGGATGGCCACTAATAACAAATGATCTTCCGCCTAAGAATATCTTCTTGCTTTTCATTATAAAGAAAATAAAATTGGGAGATCCACCAAGAGCTGAGTTATTGTATAGGAAATATTTATTAGTTTAATCATTTTTATGCAATTAAAAAAAAAAGAAAAGGAGGATGATCAAGAAGAAGCTAAAGTGTACAAATTGTATAGGGTGATAAGTAGAAAAAGAAGAGAAAAAATATAAAGATTAAGAAAAAGTAAATGCAAAAGATGAATATTAAGTGTAAGAATATGGAGTTAAAAAATTAGAAAAGAAAAATTAAATGCAAAAGAAGAATATAAAGCATACGAGTTAAATAATTATTAAACAAAAATTAAATGCAAAAGAAGAATATTAAGCATACGAGTTAAAGAATTAGAAAGCAAAAAGTAAATGCAAAAAAAGAATATTAAGCATACGAGTTAAAGAATTAGAAAACAAAAAGTAAATGCAAAAGAAGAATATTAAGCATACGAGTTAAAGAATTATTAAACAAAAAGTAAATGCAAAAAAAGAATATTAAGTATACGAGTTATAGAGGGCAAAAATTGAAAGAAATATGAAATGTGACATTAAGAAGTGAAAGAATATTAAAAACAAAGTTAATTAAGTTTAAGATTTTGGATTGTAAGAAGTAAGAAATAGAAAAGAAAAAGCAAATGCAAAAGAAGAATATTACATACATGAGTACGGTAGAGCCAAGAATTTTTTTAAAAAAAATAATGAAGTGGGAGATTATGAAGTCAGAGGATGTAAAAGAAGAATAATTGTAAGAATATGGAATGAAATAATAAAAATATTATAAAATATTTTGTGTAAGAATTAGAAAAATAAAAAAGTAAATTAAGTGTATGATTATAAATAGAATGTGGCATCAGTTATTCTTTTTTTCTGTCTTAAAAGCTCCATGTAAGGTTTCCAAATCGAGGTAACGATCAAGTTATTTGGCAGAAGGGATACTAAATTGCTTTAAAAAAATTGGTATCAATATTATCTTTATAGATAATTGTTGATTAATTCATTTATTATTTAAACATTTATTAATTTTAATCCTCCATCCAACCATTAACCATCCAAAATTATTTCTATTTCTTTAATCATACAAACCTAATAATACTAACAGTAATATAATTGGTTGCACTGAAGAAACAGTTATATCTAGAAGGGTTTAAAGAAAGTGACTATAATAATATTGTCACCGCAATATTATATCAATAAAACGAATTTCGACATTGTATATCACCTCTATTAAGTGTTACCCTCGTAATAATAGTTGTCTTTACTTGCTACATACTTTACAAAATTCTATGACTTAAACTTAACTAACAGTGCACAGTGGGGATGGACTTGGGCTTTAGAAAGATTAAGGAAGGAACTTGTTAATAGTGCTGGGGAATCGATTATCTGAGAATCGGGTACCCGATTCTTACCCCTTCGATTCTGGGAATCGATTCCCTTGTCCTAGAATCGATTCCGTCGCGGAATCGAAAGGAACCGATTCTATGGTGGAATCGAAAGGAACCGATTCTGTGGTGGAATCGAAGGACTTCGATTCCCAGGAAGAATCACAAGGATATGATTCCAATCCGAGATCCGAGATCCGACTCCATGTGCTAAAAAATTGTCATCTTAAAGAACCTCCTGTATGAGATTGTGAACGGATCCAATTGTGAATGAGGTAGAAACACGAAAGGAGGAACCAATTCTGAGGTGAAATCGAAAGGAACTTATTCTGAGGTGGAATCGAAAGGAACTTATTCTAAGGTGAAATCGAAAGAAAACGATTCCTAACAAGATCCAATTCCACTTGTTTTATAATTGTCCTTTTCACTACCACTTAATGTTTTTCAGGGTATGCACAAATATTGAGAAATTATATTCTACAATTTAGTGACGGGTCAAATAAAAACAATACCCGTAACACAAATTTTCTTAAAATTTTAATCTAAAAAAATAATATAAATATAAAAATAACTTTTTTTTTTACCATTGTTAGAAGTTTGATATACAATATAATTTTCAATACTTTAAAATGCAATATTCCGAAAAAAGAAAAAAAGAAGTGGAGGATTCTAGAAAGCGGATAGGAATATAATATATTCATATCTGATAGGGAACCGTTTCTGAGGTGGAATCGAAAGAAATCGAATCCTTTCAATTCCACCTTAGAATCGGTTCCTACTTCTACTCTTTAGTTTCACTAAAACTTCAAATTAAAACGGTATAATTCTTCACTCTCTACAAAAATCTAAAAACTTATTTTTAACTGCTCAAGGCATATTATAAGGTCTGAGTGCGAAATATCAGGTCTGATGGGTGTTTTGCGTTCGCCACTCGTTTGGATCCGATCCGACAAAAATTTTTTTCGAACCCAAAAAAGAAGGTTGCCTTAATTTTTTTTTTTTTGTTCGAAAAAAAAAAAATTCCCAGATTAGATGCCTAAAGGGTGATTCGGATTCGTCTCTCTCTTTGTTTTGTCGGCCGACAAAACAAACTTTTATTGGACGTGGTGGGCAGACCTTTTTACCCCCTTATTCCCTACCCTAGCACTTAGTAGCACTTTAACGACGATTGCGCCGGATTTACGACCGAAATATAAGGTCTGATAAGTGTTTCACGTTCACCACTTCAAGCCCAACAAAATGAGCTCCGTTTGGATCCGGTCGGACAACATTTTGTTCCAGCCCAAAAAAGAACTAAGGTTATAGCCTTATGTTTTTTTGGGTTCGAAATAAAATTTCCAAGATTAGATGCCGAAGAGGTGATTCGGCTTCGTCTCTCTACGGCCGAAAAAACAAACTTTAATTGGAAGCGGTGGGCAAACCTTTTTACCCCCTTTTTCCCTACCCTACAAGTGGCACTTTAACAACGAATGCGCCCTATTTACGACCGAAATATGAAGTATGATGGGTGGGTCGGATTCGCCACTTTAAGCCCAACAAAAAAAGCCCCGTTTGGAACCGGTCGGACAAAATTTTTTTTCTACCCCAAAAAAGAACTAAGGCTATAATAGCCTTGATGTTTTTTTGGGGCGAAAAAAAAATTCCAAAATTAGATGTCTAAAGGGTTATTCGGGTCCGTCTCTCTACGGCCCAAGAAACAAACATTGATTGGACGCGATGGGCAGACATTTTTACCCCCTTTTTCCCTACCCTACAAGTGGCACTTTAACGAAGATTGCGCCCGATTTACGACCGAAATATGAGGTCTGATGGGTGTGTCGGATTCGCCACTTCAAGCCAACAAAATAATCCCCGTTTGGAACCTGTCGGCAAAAAATTTGTTTTCGATCCCAAAAAGGCTGCCTTGATGTTTTTTTGGATTCGAAAATAAATTTCTGAGATTAGATGCCTAAAGGGTGATTCGGGTTCGTCCCTCTACGACCGACAAAACAAACTTTGATTGGACGCAGTGGGCAAACCTTTTTTTCCCTTTTTCCCTACCCTACAAGTGGCACTTTAACGACGATTGCGCCCGATTTACGACCGAAATATGAGGTCTGATGGGTGTGTCGGATTCGCCACTTCAAGCACAACAAAATAATCCCCGTTTGGAACCTGTCGGCAAAAAATTTTTTTTCGATCCCAAAAGAAACTAAGGCTGCCTTGATGTTTTTTTGGATTCGAAAATAAATTTCTGAGATTAGATGCCTAAAGGGTGATTCGGGTTCGTCCCTCTACGACCGACAAAACAAACTTTGATTGGACACAGTCGGCAAACCTTCTTTCCCCCTTTTTCCCTACCCTACAAGTGGCACTTTAACGACGATTGCGCCCGATTTACGACCGATATATGATGTCTGATGGGTGTTCCGCGTTCGCCACTTCAAGCCTAACAAAATAAGCCCCGTTTGGATCCTGTCGGACAAAACTTTTTTTAATCCAAAAAAAACTAAGGCTATAGCCTCAATTCCCCCCCCCCTTTTTCCCTACCCTACAAGTGGCACTTTAACGACGATTGCGCCGAATTTACGACCGAAATATGAGGTCTGATAAGTGTTTCACGTTTGCCACTTCAAGCCCGACTAAATAAGCCCCGTTTGTATCCGATCCGACAAAAATTTTTTCGAGCCTAAAAAAGAACCAAGGCTATAGCCTTAATGTTTTTTTGGGTTCAAAAAAAAATCCGTGATTAGATGCCTAAAAAGGTTATTCGGGTTCGTCTCTCTACGGCTGAAAAAACAAACTTTGATTGGACGCGGTGGGCAGACATTTATACCCCCTTTTTCCCTACCCTACAAGTGGCACTTTAACGACGATTGTGCCCGATTTACGACCGAAATATGAGGTCTGATGGGTGTGTCGGATTCGCAACTTCAAGCCAGTTGTGGAATCGAAGGACTTCGATTCCCAGGAAGAATCACAAGGATATGATTCCAATCCGAGATCCGAGATCCGACTCCATGTGCTAAAAAATTGTCATCTTAAAGAACCTCCTGTATGAGATTGTGAACGGATCCAATTGTGAATGAGGTAGAAACACGAAAGGAGGAACCAATTCTGAGGTGAAATCGAAAGGAACTTATTCTGAGGTGGAATCGAAAGGAACTTATTCTAAGGTGAAATCGAAAGAAAACGATTCCTAACAAGATCCAATTCCACTTGTTTTATAATTGTCCTTTTCACTACCACTTANAGGGTGATTCGGGTTCGTCCCTCTACGACCGACAAAACAAACTTTGATTGGACGCAGTGGGCAAACCTTTTTTTCCCTTTTTCCCTACCCTACAAGTGGCACTTTAACGACGATTGCGCCCGATTTACGACCGATATATGAGGTCTGATGGGTGTTTCGCGTTCGCCACTTCAAGTCTAATAAAATAAGCCCCGTTTGGATCCTGTCGGACAAAACTTTTTTTAATCCCAAAAAAACTAAGGCTATTGCCTTAATTTTTTTTGGGGTTCGCAAAAAAAATCTTGAGATAAGATGCCTAAAGGGTGATTCGGGTTCGTCTCTCTACGGCCGACAAAACAATCTTTGATTGGACGCGGTGGGCAGACCTTTTTACCCCCTTTTTCCCTACCGTTCAAGTGGAACATTAACAAAAATTACGCCTTATTTACAACCGAAATATGAGGTCTGATGTGTCTTTCGCGTTCGCCACTTTAAGCACAACAAAATAAGATCCGTTTGATCCGATCTGACAAAATTTTTTATCGAGCCTAAAAAAGAACTAAGGCTATAACCTTAATTTTTTTTTTTTTGTTCAAACAAAATTTCCGAGATTAGATGCCTGAAGGGTTATTCAGGTTCGTCTCTCAACGGCCGAAAAAACAAACATTGATTAGACGCGGTGGGCAGAATTTTTTTACCCCCTTTTTCCCTACCCTACAAGTGGCACTTTAACGACGATTGCACTGGATTTACGACTAAAATATGAGGTCTGATGGGTGTTTCGCGTTCGCCACTTCAAGCCTAACAAAATGAGCCCCGTTTGGATCCTGTCGGACAAAATGTTTTTTCGAGCCCAAAAAAGAACTAAGGCTATAATAGCCTTAATTTTTTTCTGGGGTTGAAAAAAAAATCCCAGATTAAATGCTTAAAGGGTTATTCGGGTTCGTCTTTCTACGACCGAAAAAACAAACTTTGATTGAACGCGGTGGGCAAACCTTTTTTCCTACCCTACAAGTGGCACTTTAACGACGTTTGCGCCCGATTTACGACCGAAATATGAGGTCTGAACTATGGTCCTCAACTAAGGTCAATGCCCGGAGCCCCTCGTTCGTATACGACCCCATATCGCCTCTGCTCTCCTCAAGGTCACCCTCCCCCAGTGGTGATTTCGGCCACGCCTTCAAGCCTTCTCTGAATTATTTAAGTTTTTGATTTTGTACACGCCTTCGATTACGACCTCAATGGCGAGCTCGGTGACGAACACTACCTCCTGATTGGACTTAGGAAAAATGGTGGCAGCCCTAGTAGTAGTATGTACTAATTACATACTACATAGTAGTATGTAATTAGTGCGTTCTGGAGATAACCGTTGCGGGTTTAGTATTCCCGGATAATATGAGTGTTTCAAGTCCTAACCACCCGCCGTGCACCTGTACTCCTCTCGTAACCACCTCTGGGTGTTTCTGGAGATTAACGTTGCGGGTTTAATATTCCCGGATATTATGAATGTTTCAAGTCCTAACCACCTGCCGTGTACTTTCACTCCCATCCTAACCACCTCCGACCACCCCAACCACCCGCCGTCTACTTTTACTCCGCCCGCCCCGTACAGCCGGCACACCTGGGCCCGGGCCTTCCGCCCCGCCCCGGCTATACAAGCGGAACGCCCGGGCCCGGGCCCCCCGCAGTTCCGCTCGGCTGGCGCATGCGCCTCCCCGCTGGCGCCCCGCGCCCCCCTCCCCCCCACTAGCGCTCTCGCCCCACGCATGCGTGCGCTTAGATTGTTACTAATTTTAAATATCATTAACACATATATTGATGTGAAAATAAATAACCAACGCAATTATTTTTTTAATAAAAAAGTACNTGGCGCCCCGCGCCCCCCTCCCCCCCACTAGCGCTCTCGCCCCACGCATGCGTGCGCTTAGATTGTTACTAATTTTAAATATCATTAACACATATATTGATGTGAAAATAAATAACCAACGCAATTATTTTTTTAATAAAAAAGTACCAAGCGGGGTCAAGTCCGTAAACGGAGAAGCACACATTTCGAAACTGTTCGAAATGTGTCGGTGGTGCTGCCAGTCTTGTCAAGACGATAAACGAAGGTCGACAGGCGAGTCAGGCGTTGGAGGAGGCTAGAAGGCACAAGAAGATAGAAGAGATCGGCATTGGTAAGGGTCTGTTTCTCAGACCGTATAAGCGAGGGCTCGGTCTGTAAGTGGAGGCAAAAAACTGACTGTGAGCCTCCCAGGTAGGTCTCTCACTGATCATGATTTAAGACGAATCATCATCGATCGGCTCCAGGTGCCCTCATTTCGAGGAGTCTTCATGAGAGACCAATTGCCGAAGCGGAGGCGAAATATAGAATCGGGCATTGTAAATCATGAGACGATGCCTGATTTAGGTAGCCATTGGAGTGCTTACTATGTTAAAGGAGATGCGTCGGTTTATTTTGACAGTTTTGGTAATTTGAAGCCGCCACCGGAACTCGCTCGATATCTCCGAGGGACTACAATAACCTACAATCGTCAGCAAGTGCAGACATTCGACAGTATAATATGCGGCCATCTATGCGTCTTGTTTATATTACTCATGTCAACATAGGGTCGAGTCAGTCATGTCTCTGACGTTAAACTTCACCGGTGAGAAATCTGTACTCACCAGCGAGTTTTTTCCACCGATCCATTTGAACAATGGCTATTGGTCCTGCGGATTGTTATCCTTTGAAGCGTACAATTCGATACCGAATGTAGACGAGTCCAACAATAGAGTTTACCTCATGAATGATGACATAATATTTGATGTACCGAGAAATGCCACTTTCGATCAGTTTGTTTCACATATTTATACTATTCTTCCCGATGATGTTAAAATAAGTTTCGCTGCAAGAAATAAACGTGTAGTTGTAAAAAGCAACAAGACATTGTTCAACGATTTAGAAGATACACTTTTGACAACCTTCGGCTTTGAGCGCGGTGTAATACTTGAGGCTAACGTAGAGCACATAGCTCCAGTGGAGATGAGTACAACTTTGATTGGACGCGGTGGGCAGACCTTTTTACCCCCTTTTTCCCTACCCTACAAGTGGCACTTTAACGACAATTGCGCCCGATTTACGACCGAAATATGAGGTCTGATGGGTGTTTCGCGTTCGCCACTTCAAGCCCGACAAAATGAGTCCCGTGTGGATCCGTCCGGACAAAATTTTTTTTCGAGCCCAAAAAAGAACTAAGGCTATGATGTTTTTTTGGGTTCGGCAAAATATTTCCAAGATTAAATGCCTAAAGGGTAATTCGGGTTCGTCTCTCTACGGCCGACAAAACAAACTTTGATTGGACGCGGTGGGCAGACCTTTTTTTTTTTTTTTTTTTCCTACCCTATAAGTGGCACTTTAACGTAAATTGCGCCCGATTTACGGAGATATGTAGTCGAGGTGTCGTTCTTGTCTTGGTGTTCGTTCTGCTGAAGTAAAGAGGGCTGTCGTAAGAGGTTTATGGTCGGTGTAGACGCAAAACTCACGAGCCTCTAGCATGTATTTAAAATGTTTGATAGCGAGGAAGATAGCTAATAGTTCTCGGTCAAATGCTGAATATCTGGTTTGAGGTGGAGTCAATTGGCGGCTGAAAAATCCTAATAGCTCCCAAGCTTTAAAACCTTTTTGTTGAAGCACAGCTCCTACTGCTAATTCTGATGCGTCCGTAGTTAGACTGAGTTCAGCGTCGTCTTTGATAAAAGCTAAAATTGTTATGTCCAGCAGTAACTTCCTTACCTCGGTAAATGCAAAACTACAAGCCTCTGGGCAAGAAAATGGGGTTTTCTTTGAATTTTTTAGAAACGTGAGGTGTGTGTAAATAGGAGCTAGCTTTTTAGCTAACCTTGGTAAGAATCTGTGATAGTAGTTTATCATACCTATAAAACGCTGTATTTGCCGAATAGAAGTTGGTTCTGGGAAATCTAATAGAGCTAAATTCTTGCAACATTTTCTGACTAAATTCAATGATGCTGTGATAGGGTTAAATAATTTAAGAATNACAAGTGGCACTTTAACGACAATTGCGCCCGATTTACGACCGAAATATGAGGTCTGATGGGTGTTTCGCGTTCGCCACTTCAAGCCCGACAAAATGAGTCCCGTGTGGATCCGTCCGGACAAAATTTTTTTTCGAGCCCAAAAAAGAACTAAGGCTATGATGTTTTTTTGGGTTCGGCAAAATATTTCCAAGATTAAATGCCTAAAGGGTAATTCGGGTTCGTCTCTCTACGGCCGACAAAACAAACTTTGATTGGACGCGGTGGGCAGACCTTTTTTTTTTTTTTTTTTTCCTACCCTATAAGTGGCACTTTAACGTAAATTGCGCCCGATTTACGGAGATATGTAGTCGAGGTGTCGTTCTTGTCTTGGTGTTCGTTCTGCTGAAGTAAAGAGGGCTGTCGTAAGAGGTTTATGGTCGGTGTAGACGCAAAACTCACGAGCCTCTAGCATGTATTTAAAATGTTTGATAGCGAGGAAGATAGCTAATAGTTCTCGGTCAAATGCTGAATATCTGGTTTGAGGTGGAGTCAATTGACGGCTGAAAAATCCTAATAGCTCCCAAGCTTTAAAACCTTTTTGTTGAAGCACAGCTCCTACTGCTAATTCTGATGCGTCCGTAGTTAGACTGAGTTCAGCGTCGTCTTTGATAAAAGCTAAAATTGTTATGTCCAGCAGTAACTTCCTTACCTCGGTAAATGCAAAACTACAAGCTTCTGGGCAAGAAAATGGGGTTTACTTTGAATTTTTTAGAAACGTGAGGTGTGTGTAAATAGGAGCTAGCTTTTTAGCTAACCTTGGTAAGAATCTGTGATAGTAGTTTATCATACCTATAAAACGCTGTATTTGCCGAATAGAAGTTGGTTCTGGGAAATCTAATAGAGCTAAATCCTTGCAACATTTTCTGACTAAATTCAATGATGCTGTGATAGGGTTAAATAATTTAAGAATAGAAGATAAGGCTGACTTAATACTTTTTAAACTAGCCTTGCGTCGTCTAGACCCTATTACAATAAAGGCATTTGAAAAAGAGAAAATCAATACGGATTTTCCAAAATATGACGATTTAGTCGCATTTGTTAAAAATCAGCTAAGGGTTCTAGAGATAACAGCCGCCGAAACTTCAACTCAACCTTCTACTAAAAGCCTTAGCAATGATTCAGCCAGACCTAGAAATTCTAAGCGAGTTTTTCTTACAAACTCTCCTTTCAACGCACCGCAACAATCAACCGCTCCTCAACCTACCGCTTCTACTTCTCTTACTTCTCCGCATTCAACCGCTTATTCTTCACAATATACAAACAACACTTCAACCGCTCCGCAACCCTCAACCGCTCCACATCACTCTACCGCTCCGCATTACTCAACCGCTTATCCTCCAGCTCCGCATTATTCTACCGTTTATTCTTCGGCACCGCATAATTCAAATTCCCCGCTTTCTCAATCGTATTATTCACCATGCCCCCTTTGTCAGGCTGCTCATCCGTTATACAAATGCTTTACTTTTCAACAAATGACCCCTGAGCAAAGGGTAAAGAAAATTCACGCCTTAAGAGCTTGTGAAAATTGTCTTTCCTTGACTCACTCAGTGAATAAATGTCGATCCACTTCATTATGTTTTTGGTGTAAATCTAGGCACCATACATTAATTCATGTTGATTCGAGTCATCGACGAAGTCAAGATGCAGGATCTTCAAATAGGATTCAATCACCACCGCAAAATACCAACTTGTGTTCTACTCCTATGTTATCCATTGAGTCAGATACCAGTTTATCAACTCAAAATAAGATCACAAACCCAACCGAGTTACTTGGAACTGCGTTAATAAATTTGAAAAAGAAGGATGGAACATTTTCTACGATAAGAGCTCTACTTGATCCAGCTTCTGTTCGCAGCTGTATAACTGAGAGTTGCGCTGCCCAACTAGGCTTAGATATATCTTCAGTACACCAGCCGTTCACTGGACTTGGAGGAGTACCAGTTGTGGTGGGAAAAGGACTGGCAAGGTGTGAGCTAAAACCGCTACATAAGTCGGAGCCTCGTCTGACAACCACCGCAGTAGTAATTCCTGAGATTATCGGACCGACACCGCCTATGCATATTCCTAGGAACTTCACACATAACTACGCCAAATTTGACTTAGCCGATCCCTCTTTCGGGAATCCTGGACCAGTAGATTTTCTACTTGGTGCAGATTTATTTTTACTTGTTTTGTCATCGCAGCCGCATAAATATCGTAAGGAGAGTGTTCTTCACACAATTTTTGGAGATGTCATAATGGGACCTATTTCTTTTAATGAGACTTCAAATTGCTTAGTTTCTCTTTGCACCGCCGTTGATCCGCTATCAGATTCTATTACCCGCTTTTGGGAAACCGAGGAAGTCTCAACCGCACCTATAGTTAACCCTGAAGATGACTTGTGTGAAAAACATTTCATTTCTACTCATCAAAGAAATAAAGACGGGCGGTACATTGTACGGTTACCATTCAAACATGATGAGTTAAAATTTCCTGAGTCAAGAACTGTTGCCATTAAACGATTTCTTTCACTGGAACATCGTTTTCTTCGAAATCCAGTACTGAAAGAGAATTGTACTTCATTTCTTCGTGAATATGAGAAATTGGGGCATATGGAACCTTCCACCGAATCAGCTGCATATATTTTACCCTATTTCTGCGTTCATAACCCGCATTCTAAAACAACTCCTGTACGCGTGGTGTTCGACGGAAGTGCGAAGATGTCTCATCTCTCTTTAAATGATACATTGTATCCTGGACCCAAGCTTCAAAAGCAAGTTCCAGATATTATAATGAATTTCCGACTCTATCCTTTTGTCTTTTGCTGTGACATTATTAAAATGTTTCGTCAAATACTCCTCCACAACGATGATCGGAAATTTACACATATCCTGTATAGAGAAAATCCTGACAAACCTCTACAGGAATACCGCTTAAATACAGTCACTTATGGACTAACGTCATCACCATGGCATGCTCAGAGAGTTTTAGTGCAATTAGCTCGTGACGAAGGTGATGCCTTCCCTGCTGCTGCTCGTGTACTACTGCAAGATACCTTCATGGATGATGTAATTACTGGTTCAGATTCTTTAGAAGAATTGTTGATTCTTGCTGAGGAGTTAATCCAATTGCTTAGGGCCGGCGGATTCGAATTAAGCAAGTGGAAAAGCAACTCGCAAGAGTTTCTGTCTCATGTTAATGCTTCTTCGTTTAGTCCTCTAGTTATCTCTGAAGATCAAACTTGCAAAATTTTAGGCATCCGCTGGGAACCAACGACTGATGTACTCTCTTACAACGTTGTTCTACCCACAAACGCTCGACAGCCTACAAAACGCTCTGTCCTTTCAGTCATAGCAAGCATCTATGATCCGTTAGGATTCCTCTCTCCGCTTACGTTCGCTTATAAATGTTTTATGCAACAACTCTGGACAGCTGGCCTCGAATGGGATGACCCGCTTTCAGATACCCTTCTTGCTAAATGGCAAACGCTGACAAAGGACCTTTCCTGTCTTTCAAAAATTTGTCTTCCACGATGTATACTTCCGCAAAATTACACCTCTATTCTAGTTATGGGTTTCTCTGATGCTTCTGAGCGTGGCTATGGTTGTGTCATCTATTTAAGAGTTTCCTATCACGATTCACCGCCACAAATCTCTTTATTGATGGCCAAATCAAAGGTTGCGCCGCTGAAAGGTGCTACTATTCCCCGTTTAGAACTGGCTGGGGCTCTCTTGCTTGCTCGTTCGATGGAATCTTTACAGCCATTTTTATCAAAACTTAAAATCGATGAGATTCTTCTTCACACAGATTCTAGTATAGTACTTTCCTGGTTAAATAAACCAACCTACACATTAAAAATGTATGTGGGCAACAGAGTTTCTTCTATCTTAGAGCTCACTCAATTAAATCACTGGCGACATATTTCTACCGATAAAAATACCGCAGATATTGTATCCAGAGGTTTGGATCCTGTTTCGTTATCGCAATGTTCAGAATGGTTTCAGGGCCCCGGCTGGATGCATCAAGCTCGCTCCGAGTGGCCTGATCCTGTCTGGTCGCCTGTTCCTAATGATCAATTACCAGAAATTAAATCCACTGATGAAGTTCTTCTAACTAATCTTGAAAAACAAGAAGACATTGAATGGATGACTTATTATTCATCGTTGTATAAAATTCAGCGAGTTCAAACTCAAGTGTCACGTTTTCTCTCTAATTGCCGGTTGAAAGATCCTAAGCTTCGACGATCGTGGAATGAACCTATTACCGTTTCTGAATTACGCTCCGCTTTATTAAACTGTGTTAGACAAGTGCAGATAGCCTATTTCGCTAAAGATATTCTTTTGATTCAATCTAATAAACTTAAATCATCTCCGCTATTACCGCTTTCACCATTTATTGATGCTGACGGATTTCTAAGAGTTGGTGGACGCCTTAAAAACGCTTATTTACCTTATTCCGCACAACACCAGCTACTTCTTCCTAAGCATTGTCATTTAACCCACATGCTGATCGATTATTACCATAAGACCTATCTGCATGCAGGACCGCGAAGTTTAAGAGCCCTTATCCAAAGAAAATTTTGGATTCTCGCGGCCCATTCTGTTATACGCCAACGTATTAGAAGATGCTTATCCTGCTCTAAGCACACATGTGCTACACCTTCACCAATTATGGCTGATCTACCTCCAAGCCGAGTTACGCCGTCACGTGCTTTTTCTCGTTGTGGGGTCGATTTAGCTGGACCTTTTCTTATTAAAGAAAGCTTACGCAGAAATGCTCGCTCATATAAAGCCTATTTTGCCCTCTTCGTTTGCATGGTTACCAAGGCCGTTCATCTGGAGGTATTGACAAGCTTAACTTCTGAATCCTTTATTGCTACTTTGCACCGCTTTGTGTCCCGCCGCGGTCTACCTTCGGATATATATTGCGACCAGGCCACAAATTTTCGAGGTGCTGCCAGAGAGTTGAAGGAAATTATTGAATTTTTGAAGCAGGGTCATAATCAGCGCTCTATTATAACTGAGTTGAGCAAACTAGAAATTAATTTTCATTTCACCTGTCCTAAGGCTCCATTTATGGGTGGAGTTTGGGAGAGTAACATTAAAAATACCAAGACCCACCTTCACAAAGTTGTGGGCAATCGAATGCTTACTCTTGAAGAGTTTGTTACTATTCTTGTTCGTGTCGAGGCTGTACTCAATTCTCGTCCTCTATGCGATATTTCGTCCAGTCCAAATGAGTTAGAGGCACTCACTCCTGGTCATTTTTTAATAGGAGCCCCTCTCGTTGCTACTCCAGAGTTATCCGTTACAGAGTTACCATTAAATAGATTGTCAAGGTGGCAAGAAGTTTCTCGAATAGCCCAACATTTTTGGCAACGCTGGTCCTCTGAATACCTCTTGACACTGCAGCAAAAGGCTAAGTGGTTCTCTAACACTTCTGAAAATCTTCAGGTTGGTCAGTTGGTCTGGTTAAAAGAGGATGGTGCAACTCCTTTAACATTTCCATTGGGTAGAATCGAAGAAGTTTTTCCCAACCCTCTTGACGGCGTTGTACGAGTTGTTTCTGTCCGAACGTCTCGTGGCCTCTTCAAAAGGCCAGTGCGAAAACTCGCACCCTTATTCTTATCAGAATAACCGCGTTTCTCAGTTCTTTTTCTTTCTTTCTTTTTTTTGAAGTGCGTTTTCCTTTTACTTCTGAAGCATACAATTTTAAATTTTCAATTTAACTTTTTTGTTAATACACCTGGTTACTTTTCTTTCAATTGAATTTAATTTTATCAAATTTTCAAGTTATATTCATTTTATTAACTTTTCTTCTTTCAATTTCTACGCTAAAAATATTAACTTAAGAATCATTTTTTGTCACATGATTCTTGGCCGGCGGTTTGGTTGGTAAATTATAAATAATAATAATAAACAGATGGAGAATGTTTACACGGTTAATAAATAGTATCGTGTGTGTATATCGGCCGCGTTCAATGTCCACACGTTATCTGTCACCGAGAGCTACCCGGCCGTCAATTGGGTCTGGACTACCACCACCGACGTGACTAGAGGCCAGATTCATCTTACCGCACCGCCGAGCCGCTTACTCTCGCAACATACTAATTTAAAGGTATAACCGTAGTGTTAGCTTATTAACTACATTTACATTCTCAAGCTACCAAAGACTATTCACCATTACCACCAACCGCAAATACAGTCCTGTGGTCAAAATATAGTTTTGAACCAGCTACCCACATTGGTATGGCCTTAACTTCAAGTTAAATTCAGCTTGAAATAGCCACCATGGGGTATAGGGTACCTATCACCAACGGTAACAACGTTTAGTCGTCTATAATCTCCACATGGCCGCCAATCGTTGGAATTTTGCTTGGGTACCATGTGCAAAGGTTGCGAACAAGGAGTTGAAGGTCTGCAGATTCCCATTTGACACATGTAGTCAAATTCTTCTTTTGAAATTTTTAATCGCGGTGGATCTAAACGTCTTGCCCTAGATACTGGTAGTGTACCTGTAGTGATGATTTTATGTTGCACTGTGTGCTTTACTGGGTCGTTGAAATTCGGTTCTTACATAAGTGTTGGATATTGTTTGAGAATGAACGAAAATCTGTTAGAGTTGTTGACTTCGAAAAATTTAGTAGTAGCGACATCAATCTGGCACAAGGAACCTTTAATTTTCATATTAGTCTGAGGGTCAATAAGAGTTCGATGTTTAAGGTGGATTCACACTTACGGTCTCGGTCCGGTCCGGTCTTGGTCCGATCCGCTTCCATCAGGATCTCTTTCTATGTTTTTAAATGGAAGCATTCACACCTCCGGTCTCGGTCCGCTCACGCTCCGGTCTCGGTTCGATCGGTCAAATCCAGGTTGTTTCCCGAGCGATCTTGATCGGAGCTCGACCGGAGCGGAGCGGGACCGGACCGAAGTGAGAAGGGCCTACAGTCAAATCCACCTTCAGTCAACCATCGGTTCCCTTCGTATCTAGAGCCTANCTAAGAGTTGGTGGACGCCTTAAAAGCGCTTATTTACCTTATTCCGCACAACACCAGCTACTTCTTCCTAAGCTTTGTCATTTAACCCACATGCTGATCGATTATTACCATAAGACCTATCTGCATGCTGGACCGCGAAGTTTAAGAGCCCTTATCCAAAAAAAATGTTGGATTCTCGCGGCCCATTCTGTTATACGCCAACGTATTAGAAGATGCTTATCCTGCTCTAAACACACTTGTGCTACACCTTCACTAATAATGGCGGATCTACCTCCAAGCCGAGTTACGCCGTCTCGTGCTTTTTCTCGTTGCGGGGTCGATTTAGCTGGACCTTTTCTTATTAAGGAAAGCTTACGCAGAAATGCTCGCTCATATAAAGCCTATTTTGCCCTCTTCGTTTGCATGGTCACCANAAAAAAATAAATAACCAATCAAAATAAATTTAAAAAATTACTCACAAAAGAAATAGTCTTGAATTTTGAGGCTCGGTCGAGAACAATCACGTAGGGTCACCAATTTATAAGTAATTCTGACTTATAATACAAGTTAACTTAATTAAGATAAAATGAGACTAATTTAACTTTAATTGACAGTCTGATTGAATCTGTCTGAAAATATAATTGAAAGAAATATTTTGTAAACAAACAAGGCAGGTTGCCAAACACAAAATTATTTAACAATAAAAGTATCTACAACATCAAGGCTATAAGCCTTAGTTCTTTTTTGGGCTCGAAAAAAAAATTTTGTCCGACCGGATCCAAACGGGGACATTTTGTCGGGCTTGAAGTGGCGAACGCGAAACACCCATCAGACCTCATATTTCGGTCGTAAATCGGGCGCAATCGACGTTAAAGTGCCACTTGTAGGGTAGGGAAAAAGGGGGTAAA
>KZ651114.1:1031868-1079594 GCA_001010745.2 Gerris buenoi
TATTGTTAGAGGTCGACCAAGAAGTCATGAACACGGTAGAAACTGAAAGCTTAGCTTCGTTTAAAGTCGGGACTTCCGAGTATTGCCGAAGTCAGTATAGTCGGGTGCTATTCTAGTTGTGAAATCTCACGAATAACAACAGGAAGGTTTCCAATCTGTTAGGTTTCCTGTTTTGTTTGTTTATATACAGTACGAGTTCAAGTTGTTTTAAAAGAAATCAATTAATCATTATTATTTGTCAATTATTTTCTATTTGAATCTAAAGATAACATAACACCTTAATTGGTTTCGGATTCCACATATCTGAGACATTTTCAAAACTGTATGCCTGTAATTTACGTTGATTTCAGTTAGTAGAAACATTATGGTACGAGCTATTAGTTTGGTTTCTAAAAAGTTCTCAAGTATGTTGAATTTTAGCTAGTGTCACCTGTGTCTATCTATCTGCGACTTGTGAATTGTTGGAATCTTATCCTTTACAGCAATTCTGCAAAGAGTTTTTTATCACTTTATGTTGCACAGTATCAAAATACTGATTTTTTTCATTCGTTTAAATGTCGATGTCTTTGTAGTCTTTGCAATTAATTCAGTATCAATTTGTTTGTCTTAAAGTGTTTTTAGTACAAAGTCAATACTTTTACACTTTAAAAATCAATATGTTTAAAGTGTATGTTATTGTCCCACGCAACAACCGAATCTTGTATTTAATATCTCCAATGGAAGAGGGGCCTTCAATGATTTTTATAGCCCATCGCAGTTAGAAATAGTATAACGATTCCGATCTGTTTGTGTGGGTCAAAGTTTCATTGCCACTCCCTGTATCAATGTACTGCAAAAGTGAATAAGATCTCGTGCATCAGATGCGCTATCAGTCAATGTTTAGACATGCGGGCCAAAAAGGACTCAAATGGGGGTTAGTTGCTAGAGTTGGCCTTACCTCCCAACTATACAACCACCAGTACTACTCTAATACTACTTAAAGTTTTTCAAATTTCCACCAAATTCTCGTGTATCTTCGAAATTCATTATCTTTTTAAATAGATCTTTCCAAGGAAAGCAAATTAACTTTGTTTGTTTTTAACAAGACTGCCTTTACAACTGATTTTTGATATTGTTTGAGACTTCATTTTTACCTCGAGGAATTACCTTATTTTATAAAAGTGTATCAAATTTCATTGTTTAGGTTCCGTTATTATTTGTCTATTGAATAGGGGACAGATTCAATTTGCTGAAAATAAAGTTATTCACAAGTGGATTAAATTTAAATAAAAGTTAAAAGAGAAGTTGTTAAAAGGAAAATGAAAAATAAAAATGTATACATAACCACCAATGAAATGTTGTTTCCTGAGGAAAGAAGGGGAAGTTTAAAAAATTCCTTTTTTTTAAGGTGGAAGTTAAAGAAAATCTTTATTGCAGGAGTTGGAGGTTTTCTTAATTAAATACAAGGGAGAGGTCAGAATAATGTGGAAAGGCCCATGTATAAATAATATCAGCGGTGCCAACCTTTTCTCCTTTAAATTTTATGTTAATTACACCATCAGCAAAGGAAATGAAACGGTTCCGGTTCAAAGACAAAAAAAAAAGGAAAAAAAGCTTAAATGGCAACACTGCGTAGGATAAATTAACAACATTTTATTTTGTTCAGAACATTGAACAGATTATTTAGGCATGGCAACACTGAGACACAGACGACGCAGTGCTGGGCAGTTATTCTTTACAACAAAAATATACGAGACCACGAGAATCAACAATACACACGTATGGTGTAGAACTGCTTTACTATTATTTATTATTTTTAATATTATTTATAATTTTGACTTTTTTTTATGCGTCTCAATTCGTGCGGTCTCATCTGTATTTTCCCTACCCTGCGTGTCTTGTGATGATTTTTTTTTCAGCATTTCAAAAAAGTAACAATAACGTTAATAGTATTTGTAAGAGGACTTTGTTTCAAATACATATGAATCTTTAATCAAAATGGCTGAATGGATTAGAAAGCTCTTTTACAAAAGTTAAAAAATGTGTAAAAATTGTAAAGTTAAAAATGTGTAAAAAAAAGTGTAAAAATTGGTTCCGGAGTAATTATCAGGTCCTATATTGCAAAAAAAGCCACAATCTTCAATCAAGATGGTGGATCATAAAAAGCACCGAGTGTGGGTCATTTTTTCATGATCATGTCCAGTGGTTTTAGGTTTTAGAGATATTGCGATAGTTAGTGTTATTTGGACTTTACAATGGATCTATAAATTATGATTACAGAATGTTTATCAATTTCTATTCTTATCCTTATTCGAGAAAAAACTACGTTGTTAAAGATAAATTAGTCCCTGTTTACAACTTAGCTAAATAGAAAGTAAGGTGAGGTCTTTCTTGGACTTATTAGCTTTGCCATGCTAAAAACAGATCCATCAAAATCATTTAATGGTATATAAATATTAATGGTATAGTTATTTACGCACCAAGGGAGTAAAGTAAGTAAAGTAAGATTGCACCCTGAGCGATGAAGTTGGTCCTGTGGCAAAGCCGAGGGAGTTAATGTCGTCGCGAGGTTGCAAGTGATTTTACCTCAGCAGGGAGAAAAAGTGAACTTTCCTCCCTAGTTTACAGGGAGGGAAGTTACTCATTGCACCCAGGCGGGTGAAACAGGGAGTAATGAAAAACAAGGGAATCATGAACTCTCATGATTCCCTCCAGTGTTGCCCTAGAAAAAGCGCACATGAATAAGGTTGGTGCTAATACACATATTATTTACTAACTTTTGTTTCACGTCTAAATCTGTAATGTCATCTTCACACATATCATGTAACCTCTACTACAGTTGCCATAGTGATTCTTCAGTAAAATAAACAATCAAGTTAAAAGTGAAATCATAATTTCTAAATGTAGATTAACTAATCTATTATGTAAATACATCAGTTTTCAATATCAATCAATAAACGACTAGCATTGAAATTCAATTAATTACTTTCTATAATTTAATTTTAACGTGATTAAACTTATTTAGAGAATTGTTAATATTATATCAAATTACTTTTTTTTGTTTTGTTTTAAATAAATTTAAAAAGATGTATTGTAAATTAAAATCTTTCTATTTTTTTTTTTCTCCCTTAGGAGGTAATATCTTGTACGTACCTCGGGAGTAAAAATCACTTGCACCCTCGCGATAATTAACTCCCTCGGCTCCGCCTCGGGAGTGAACGTTATGAACCCCAGCAGGAATTATACCCCCAGGAAGAAGAAAAAAAAAATATGGAAAGAGTTTAATTTTAAATTATTTTATTTAACAAAAAATAGATATCAGTTCATCAAGGTCGATTAAGTTATTTTCCATGATCTTCCATGAAAAATTTAAAAAAGAACTAATAAATGTAACTAAAAACAACACAATTAATAAAACATTCAATCAAAAACGGAGTATTTTAAAATAAAACAAAGGAATATTTAAAAACAGCTTATTGCGAGTCATGTATCTAATAAATAGTTTTACCAACTTAAATCATCGTAAAATCCGTTTAAACGCAGTTCTTTTACTAGAATTAAGTTGGCTGCACTGAATTTACAGGGATTATGCCATAACTCCCTGTGGCTTGGCTAGGCAGTTAAATAAATCACTTCATACCCTAAAAACAAGGCAGTTAAGTTAACTTTTTCTCCCGCCTGGAGGTAAAAAAAAATATATAAAAAAACCAACATAGAAACTGCTAATCAACTTCAATCCAATTTTAGTATTAGAGGAATCTCTCGCTTGACGATATTAAAGAAAATATTTAAATTTAAAAATAATATCTACTTAAATCGAATCGCTTAATTTACTTGAAAGGACTTCAGAAATGTACAAAAAAATTAATTTACTTTTTTTTAAATAAAAAGTAATTTCATTTTGTCAAATGCAGCTATATTTTGATAAAGGTTTTGGAAGATTTTAAATAGAATGTTTAAAGTTAAATAAAGTTTAAATAAAAAACCAATATTAAAAGAAAAAAATTATTTAGTAGAAAAGAGGAAATATCGATAACAAAAACTACAGGTATAATTAAAACTGTTCTCTGCAAAGTCAATATGAAACAAAGGGAAAACAAAATAACGAGTGCATTCAAATGTATGCTTATATAAGCGCTCGGTTATTTAGTAGAAGGTTAAAATTGATTCCCTTGACCAATATGCCAATAAAACTCTTTTGACCCATTAACGAATTAATGGCTTAAAGGAACTTGACCCAGAAATTTTTTTTAAAAAAAGAGAAGAAATTCCAATTTAAAATTGGTAAAAATCTATTTGCCTTTTATCTTTGTTCTTTTAGTGAGGGAGTGGAAAATGAGAAATAAATAAATAAGAGAAAGCAATCTAAAAATAAATAAACCTCTCTTTTTAAAAGTTATTTATTTGGTTGAAAAGGAATAAAAAAAGTGGATTTTTTGTTTTAAATTGTCAAGTATATGAAGGCTCTCTTTTTAAAAAGTTGAAAATTGGAACAAGGTTTCTGCATTAAACTTTTTACCTAGAGTTAACTTGTTGTTATCTTTAAAACACTTCTTTTTTTCTTAGTCTTTCAAAAAAAGTTTAAATAGCTACTTGACCCAATGTTTTCCTTTATTTGATTCTTTTATTTATGGTGTGACAAGTAAATTCAAAAGAACATTTTGATTGCACGCATTAAGGCCGGGCCACACCTGTCCGCACCGTGTCCGCACCGTGCCCGCGCCGTGTGACGGCCGTGTGTTGGACAACACTCGGTAAGGAATAAACCTAAGGAAATGTTAGGCATTGTCCACACCTCTCCGCACCGACATTTTATTTGTTTTGTTTACTTTTTGACATTTCCTTAGTTGTCCAACACACGGCCGTCATACGGTGCTGGCACGGTGCGGAAAGGTGTGGCCCGGCCTTTAATAGATTTTATAAGCTGTTTGTATCGTCATGGGAAATATCTGATCAAGATTCAGATTTCTATAGGCAGTTGGGAAGTGGGCAAAATTTAACTTACAAGATTTTGAGTAACATAAAGCATGTTAAAGCCTTGTCCTGATTTTCTAACCAAGCAGAGGAAACGTGTGTTTGCGCATGCCCAGTCTAATCTAAAGTGCGCCTGCGCATCTCACTCTAGGCATGTGCAGATACCAATGTTCAGGTCGTTTCCTCTGTTCGGTTCGGCAGTCTAGACGAGGTTTAAATAAAATCGTGTTATAAATGTTTTTAGTTGAATAAAATGTAATATTTTAAAAATAAAATCAGTTGTCATGTTATTTGTATTGACGTACTTCAAAATCGCTTAATAATTAATTTTGTTAGAGTATGTTTGAGTATAACGGGTTAAAAAAGGGCCTGCTAATTAGTGCTGCACATAGCTTTCTCGTGCCCTATTTCGTAGACTTTACTGATTTTATGCATTTGATTTTATACAATATATAAAATTAAATTTGTAAATTAATTTCAATTAGTTAAATGTATCTAATTTTTAAATCATATTTATTTAATTTTCCCCCGCATTTTAAATTGTTTTAAATAAAAAAATATTTCGATTTTTTACATGAATTAAATTATTACTTAGCAAAATGTAAAGAGCGCAGACGGTTGAAATTAATCTAAGGGCTATCTGCGGGCTACTTTCAATAAACCACCCAATTTTCATAAAGATCAGATGAGTACTTTTGAATATATAGGTGTGAATAAATGTATGTTTGTGCACACGTGGAAGAGCAAAAGGCTTCGATTTTTTACATGAATTAAATTATTACTTAGCAAAATGTAAAGAGCGCAGACGGTTGAAATTAATCTAACTGCGGGCTACTTTCGACAAACCATCCAATTTTCATAAAGATCAGATGAGTACTTTTGAATATATAGGTGTGAATAAATGTATGTTTGTGCGCACGAGGAAGAGCAAAAGGCTTCGATTTTTTACATGAATTAAATTATTACTTAGCAAAATGTAAAGAGCGCAGAGGGTTGAAATTAATCTAAGGGCTATCTGCGGGCTACTTTCAATAAACCACCCAATTTTCATAAAGATCAGATGAGTACTTTTGAAGATACAGGTGTGAATAAATGTATGTTTGTGCACACGTGGAAGAGCAAACGGCGCAGAAGGTTGAAACGAATATGGTTCGAAAACATTTAGCGACAGACCATCAGACACACGATATCAAAAACGTTCCCTGGTGCTGAAACGGATTTCTATCTTGGGATTTTTGAAATCGGAGACACAAATTTTTCGTTCTTCAGAACTATAACATAGCTTCCGTTACCTGCAATAAACTTAAAAATCTATTGACATTATCAAAATCAATATTTTAGCCTATCGTTATCACAATCAAATAAATACTATAAACGAGTCAATAAAATTAGAAAACTTTTGTGTATTTGAGTTCATACTTAAGTTTGTATTTTATTAAATTGACTGGTTTTTTTCTTTGCAGTAATACATTTATTGCTTTGTAATATTATGTCTACTTTACATTTCTTCATATTTCTTTCTATTAAATTCTAAATTAATAAAATAAATGAAATTTCAATTGTAATATACATAAAAACGGACGGAGGAAAGAAAGATATAATCAAAGACTGGATGTATAAAGTTATATCTTGAATGCTAAGTTACTCGAAGAATTCTCAAGGCATTCAAAGTTTCTTCTATAAGTTCTGAACTTTTTTATGTTTTAGGCTTTTAAAAGATTTTTTTTTCAGAAGAAGGACATTGGTTTTTTTTTGTACCAAAGATTCCTTTATTTCATTTTCCGTTTCCACTCCATTACTTGGTGAGTAAACTATTGATTTCTTTTACAGAGCTGTTTGGTTTTTCTTTTCTTTCTATTTTTGTCGTTCTTGAGAGTTAGTTTTTTATTATTTTCTTTTTTTTGTCCACTCGTAGTTCATAAAATGTTCGCCTCGGAAACTTACTTGTTTAGATACACGTGTCCAGTTTTTCCTGTTTCAGTCCGAAAATTGAGGAACTGACCATTTCCTGTTGATCATAAGGGGAAAACATATAGCTTTTTTGTTCTCAAAGAGTAAAAAAACTTTTATAAAAGAAAAAAAACCTTATTTTTGTTCTATATGGGAAATAAACTTTCCTAGATCACATATTTTATAGTTATGTATTTCCTGAAACCTTTGATCATATTATTTACAATAGAGTTAGTAAAAGTCGTTTGAAGTTACTTCTTTAACTTTTCTTTCAAAGCCAAATAACGAAAAAGAAGAGTACATTATACAAGCCAAAAAGCCAGACTAAGCGCTTAATACTTCTACTTTTACTTAAACTGCCAAAACCACAGGATATTACAACAGCCAGGAAAGCAAGAAACCACGAGGACAAAACACTTGAAACTTTAAAACACCTAATTTTCCTTAAACTGACAATGCCACAGGATAACTGGATAACACAGGACGCCTTTAATACGTCTGCTTTTACTTATAATGTCACAGTCACGTTTAGTATGTTTCATCAACCAGAAAAGAAAAAACAGCGAGGATAAAGCACTTAATGCATCTACTTTTTCTTAAACTGTCACGGCCACAGGGCATTACATCAACTAGAAAATAAGGATAAAACACTTAAAACACCTAATTTTACTTAAACTTCCACGGCCACAGGACATTACATCAACTAGAAAAGCGAGCAACAGTGTGGATAAAACACTTGAAACATCTACTTTTACTTAAACTGTAGGAAAGTAATCAAAAAATAGTTTTAGCTGAGAATTCACCGTTAGGGATCATAAGTCCAAAGTTCTCGGTGAAAGTTCCTATCCAAAGTTTGTAGTAATGACTGTTAATTTCATTTTCATTTACTGTTATAGTCATTTTATTATTATTGTTAGTTGATATTTTTGATTTTTCTCTCTGTCTCGGTTAATGTATTGATAATTAATTTTTTAAAATCTGTTTTAAAAATCAAGTTATGCAATTAGTTAGTATATCTGACCCACTCTTATGTAGATTAGTTTTAAATTTGAATTTTCGACGTGTCAAATGAAATTTCAAATTTGTAAGTTTTACTAATTATTATTATCTAGAGTTTGTTAAATTAAATCTAATTATTGGTTAAGTATTATAAATAATCTACTTCAACTTAAACTGTCACGGCCACAGGACATTACATCAACTAGAAAAGCAAGGAATAGCGAAGATAAAACACTTCAAACATCTACTTTAACAAACTGCCAAAGCCACAGGACAAAATACCAGAAAAACAAGGAACAGCGACCACAAAGCCTTTAACACGACTGGTTTTACTTATAATATCACAGCCACGTGTAGAATGTTACATCAACCACAAAAGAAAAGAACAGCGAGGATAAAACACTTAAAACATCTACCTTTACTTAAACTGCCAAAGTCACTGGACATTACATCAACTAGAAAAGTAAGGATAAAACATAATCTATTTTTATTTAAACTACCAAAGTCACAGGACATTACATCAACTAGAAAAGCGACGATAAAACACGTAAAACATCTATTTTTACTTAAACTGTCAAAGGCACAGGAATTAAGGAATTACTGAAAAGTGAGTTATAACGCATAGGATATCTGCTTTTACAATCAAAACCGCATGTAGGATATTACTCCAGCCAATAGAACGAGGTTAGGGGCATAAGACACCAAGGTTATTTAATAATCAGCCATCTTTAGCATCTGATACATCTATCTAATATAAAACGCTTTTTATTAAAGTTTGAAACGAAAATAAATAAATAAAGATGTTGCTTGTGCTTAGAGAGTTACCCCTATAAATATTTTATGAAAATATCTACCAACTTAAACAAAACAAACAAAATTATAAATATATAAAATAAAATCACATTTTAAAAGACAATTAATTTTATATTAAAATAAAAGGGAATAGGTGCTCTAAATTAATTTTAATTTCTTTTAAAAATAGTTAAATTTCACTTAGCTAGATTTAATTAACATGGGAATATAATGATGAAATATGATATGAGATATATAGTGACATTTTCTCCATTTCTCTCACCATTTTCATAATGTAACACCCCCCCGCTATAATCCATTATAGCTAATTATCTCTGCAAACAATGGCTAGAAGGAAAAAATTTATATTATTTCATAAGTTTTTTTTTTTTTTTTTTTTTTTAAAAAAAAAAAGGGTAAAATACAGGAAAATAATGTATAATACAGAAAAAAATTAAATGTTGTCTCATATTTTCCCCTTGGCTTGGTAAAACATAAAACATGTTTTCGTATTTTTTTATTATTTCTTTTTTTTCGTTCCGTTTAAGTTTATTAAAAGCCATCTGTTATTTGCCTGTGACGTTAAAAATGCATTATTATTATTCTTCTTTTATTTTTTTAATTTACCTTTTTCCCCGTTCAAAAGCAGGTATATCTCAGTTGTGTAGTTTTGTCTTGGATAAAAAAGAAAAGTTTTATATAATTATTCTCAAAGCTCAAAATTCTTTTTACACGTAATGTACTAAACTAAACATCATTTTGAGAAAAAAACTTATAAAAAAAAAAAAATGTTGTAGAAATACGTGATAATTATTTTTAAAATTGACCACATGTAAATTTTTGGCAATTATTTAAAACATAATGTTACTTATTTAAAAACTGCTTTTTAATTATCATCTTTCTTTAAATAAAAAAAAAAAAATGCAAATTTTCAGTTTCATTATTTATTCAGAATCGGATTCTTCGATCACGTCATAAGATTATATATAAAAAGTATTTGTGAGAATTTATAAGATTTGTTATATGGTAATTTCGTTACTAGCCAAGTGCAATAATTTCGTTCATATAATTACCTAAATATTTTTATTTTGTCTTATAATTCACATCATGTTTTATCACGTCATGGCGTTACACTTACATAACTAATTTAGAATTCATAGGTTGATATAATTTTTTATAATTATTTAGTACACGAAAGGTGCTTTTCAATGTTCAAACCTTTTTGCACGTTTTTATTTAAGATACGTTTCGTAATATCTTAAAACCGTACTTTGTTATTTAAAATGTTAGTTATTTAATTCTTTAAAACATTGTGAAGTTTAACATATTTATTTTTATATACAACTAAATTTTGTTAATAATTAAATTTTGTTTTACGCATAGTTTAGCATATATCCTACTTGCTTGAGTCACTCGTCATGTTTGTTTAAAAAAAAAAAATTTAATCGTAAGTGTAAGATATAATTTATAGTACTAGATCTTTAGGCCACTGGCTCATCAGACGTATTGGAGACTTACTTGTAATATGCTAAAAAAAAATATACAATCTTGTTTAAATTGCCATGTGATTATACTATAAAAAGTACTCTTCCAATCCTTCTAACATCTTACAAGTAACTCTTCAAGACGTCTGAAGAGACAGTGGCCTATACCTAGAGACCTACTACCATAAAATATATCTTTCTATATTATTAAAATACTTTTGTAAATGAACATGTCGAGTGAATTAGAAAGGGTAGGATATAATCCTTTATATAATCGAGTAGTGTCCAGACGACGGCGACGACTCACCTCTAAATGATTTATAACGTTAAAAATTGATGAGCCATAAGCTGGGATTGAACCAGTGACCTCCAGAATGTGGGCCGGACACGCTACCATTGCGCCATTCCAATGAAACGAATAACGGTGCATAAAACTTTCTATTTAAACAGTAAATATCTATTTTAATTATAACTAATCAGCTCTTTTTCCCAACCATATTTATTATTCTGCCCGTTACCACGGGCATAACGGCTTGTATATAATAAGGTGAATCAATGTTTGAATATGAATAGCAGTAAGTTGACTGTGTGCTAGGAAAAGATGGAGAAGAAAAAGGGGAAGAGGTAATTAGAATGTTTGTTTAATTTTTACTACATATTTTGCTGCTCTATAGCTTCATGGTAGCAAGTGCTCATAAACGTATGAGTCATGAGTTTGGATTTGGCTGCACGAAAATATAAAAACAAAATCACACCAGAGTTTTGTGAATTTTAATTCAATTTACACGAAATATTGTTCATTTGACTCTTTTTTGATAAATTGTTTAATACGGTAATAAAACTCAAATGACTTTAATTAAAATTGTATTTAACTTCAGTGTATCACAGTTTTTTTAAGGTCACTAGTTACAATGTAAATATTTGTAGTTGTGCTAATCAATTAATATTTAAAAAAAGAAAGATTTAACTTAAACACTCGTGTTTTAAATAACCAATTAGTTAAACACATATAAAAATAAAGTAAAACCAATTGATACGGCCCTCAAGGGAGATGTGGGGACCGTATTCTAAAAAGAATGAACGAGGTGGTCCTGAAAAGGACCGTTCTCTGGGGCTGTCCGTCTTTTCCTCGGCGGTCGGCCAGGCCAGCCTCAACTACCGTAGGTAGAGAGAGTCTAACCCTCCGACAACACCGAGAATGGCTTAACAGTGAACACCGCGCTAGGCGAGTCCAACTGTGGCNAAGTTATTGACGTTATAACTGTTTTAAGTTTTGGTCTTCTTCTGAAGCCATACGTGGAGCAGAGAGAATGACCAGAACGTACCGCGCGAGTCCACCCTCGGTGATAAATCGGGGTTTTTATGTCTCTGACTTGATCAGTGAGGGAGCTAACGGTATCACAATCAAACTATGTAATTACATAATTGAAAGGTGTTTTTCCCTTTAAATAAATGTAGGGTGTGTTTATATTAGGAAGATACATTTCTATTTAATCTATTTCTCTTGCACGAACATTTTCATTTATTACTTGTGCCAATTATTCAGATTCAAAAATAAGCTTTGGGATAACGGATCATACATATTGTATTTAAATATAATTATTATAAAAACTACTTAAACTGGGAATGTATAAAATAATAGTCGAATCCGATAAATGTACATTGTACATGTGATAATTGAGTATGTTAGCACTAGAATATAGCCTAAAATTTACTAACCTCTGGAGGTGAAGGCTAATAGAAAAATAAAATGTACAGTTATGTTTAGTTTATGCAAAGAGCTAGCATTTAAAATTAGGAATTTTAATTACAGCTCTCTATATTTTATACAGAGATTACTTACGCTAAGAAAAACTAAGAAGAATTAACACACATGAAATTATTAATAATTATCATAGTTTTAAATGTCAATTTGTTTATAATTTTAATCTCTTATTAAGATAAGTGGATAAATTTAAAATTTATTTTGTTTCCATCTCCAATTCTAGCCAGCTTGATATACAAGTTAAACGGGGCTTAAATAACTTAAGATATCTTAAAATCTTGATCCTAAATACAGAGGTAGCTTAGTTTAGAATTATAAATTAAGTTGCAAGCTATTTATTATTAAACTGAATCAAAGTAACGTAAGATGCCGTGATAGGTTGATTCTTGATGCAGTTGCTGATAAAGTCATAATAAACTGCTCCCTGTCTTCTATGCGAGAATGTGAGAAGGTCATCAGAATGAAGACTCTCCCGTTTCAGATAGTAATTTATAGATGTAAAATTTACACCTACCATTGTCATGCCGTTGGATAAGTGGATAAGAATAAGCTACATGTTAAATGTTTAATGTCAGTAATGTTTTCTTTAAGCCTCGTCCAGACTGCCGAACCGAACAGAGGAAACGAACCGTGCATTGGTGTCTGCGCATGCCCAGGCTAAAGTGCGCCTGCGCATTACTATCCTCCTTAAATACCACTGCAGTCAATAAGAAGATTTTTCAAAAACTTATTGTACCATAAAGTAAAACTTGATATATTTCTTCGTAAAAATGTATATATATAATTTATCTCCAATAGATGAGTTAGGAAATTGAAACCAATATACTTTTCTTGGTATAAAGGAAATTCTATTATACCACTATTAATTACGAATGTTATAGGTATCACACAAGATCAATAAACTGTTCTAATCAATTTGGAACTACACAAAAATGTTTAGTTGTTATCCAAGGTTATAACATTATATATTATATTAGATTATATTATTCGAGGAAGTCTACATTAGGTATCCCTGATTTAGCAGCATGTTTATTATAAAGATAAAGAATGCAAATGGAGTACATGGTTCCTATGGTCTTACTCAACTCATTATTATTGAGCAGCAACATAAATATATATAGAAAAAAGGAAAGAATACAGGTAAAAGAAAGGAATAGGGAAAAAGAAAGAGGAACAATTGTCTAAAATTTAAATGTCCTATTGACAAGGCCCTAGTTACTGGAAAGGTAAACTTGCGGAGAGTTGTCCCCTTTCTGTCAGGGCTCTGTGGAATTGTGTCGTGAGGGGGATTAAGGAAAGGTCGTCCCTAGTTGAAGGGTCCGAAGAACTTGTTATCCTTGCGGGCGGTGGGAGGCACGAAGGGACGAGAGCCCTTACCGCATATAATTGGGCTCTACTTTGGCACCTTCCCACCCAGTAAGAAAAGGTATTGGGTGGACCCTTCGGATTCACACCTTGGCACTTCTATCCCTCATACCCCCGAATAGAACCCAAGGAGATTTCAGGGTCACTCCCCAATACATTCTCTCCCCAATTCTCTATAATACTAAGCCGATTCCCTGTCCTATACTATTCAAGGACTTACCTCTGGTGGCCTCACAAAATCATATCGATTGCTCTCCTTTTCTCAAACAACCATCACGTTGACGTCAAACCTAAAATTGCTGCTTCGTCAATTTAACATTCTTCTAAATTTATTAAAATTTCAGGGAAATTGCTTCTTATGAGAAAAAGTCATCTTCAATAGTTTAAAAACACAATTTATTTATTTATTTATTTATTTTATTTTGTCACAATGGTCAATAATGAATTTGAACTTTTGTTTCTATTATTTTCAGTTCTACGTTCTTTGAAAGAAAAGTTTTTTTTTTTTTACAGATCCTTACACATTACACAATATGCTATGGAGTAATAAGGTTAGCTTATCACGTTTTCTGTACCGTAAAGCAGTGTTAACATCATCGTAACAGTGTTTGTTAAATAGCATCTATTAAATAAAAACTAATTGGGTTTCGTATAAAATTATAAATTTTCTGAGGACTTTTTTTCTAACTAAATAATGAATCTTTACACCATTTGATCAGGAATGGATGTCTCCTAAATGCCATTAAACCGTCAAATAAAATTCCTAACGCAATGCTGAAGGTCGTTGTCATACAAGATGAAATGAAATACTATTATAGTCTATACACTCTATTCTATATAGTCCATTATACTCTATTCTACCATCTTAGTCGACCTACGGACTTTTAAAAACCTTTCAAGGTGGAAATGTAGATGTAGCAACTAAATCAGTTGGACTAAGATTATTAATTCATCTTTCTTAAATCCCTATCTAAAGCTTTTACTTATTTATCTAAATTTATTTCTATAAATATAAACCTAAGCTAATCATTCTAGTTTTGCATAAAATATAAGTATAATCTATTCGAATGGTTTTAAAAATCTTTTTTAGTAATATATAAGTTTATTCCAGTGATTAACAAGAATTTAAAAACATTAATATTTAGAGGAAAGAAATTGTTTAAAATACAAACGCATTATTGAAAGAAAGATTTAATAACGTTTCTCAAATGAAAATTCTTTTTGAGGAATATAAATTTAAAAAAAAATGTTCCGTTAATTTAGGTTGTTTCAAGTGTTAGGTCAGGTGATTAGAATATCATGAAGGGTAGATAACTTTTATGTGAGATGAGTTTAAACATGGTGCGTTTATTTTATTACATGTTTACTACTTTTTTTGACGTAGCTTATTAACTTTGATCAAAACCAGGTAACATTTATTAAAATAAATAAAAGCTGAGTTATAAAGTTTAGAGTATTGAAGGAACAATACTGCTATGACCTTTAAGGACAAGTCTGTAGTTCCTCATAGCTATAAAGCATTATTTTGACCTTTAATTCGATTATAAACTAAAGAAAGGATTCTCTGTTCTAACTTTGATTCAAATTTGGAAAATACACGAAACAGACTTAATCAGAAGTCAATGAAAATGCTGAGGGTTGGGATTTCATTATCATCTTAAATCGCAAATGAAGCGAGTAACTTAATTACTTGACTTAAGAAAAGGGGGGAAAACAAGGCCTCAGACTAATGGACTAATGTATATTCAGGGTTAGATGAATATGCATGGGAAAGCTAACAAAAGGGACAGATAATCAGATTGGATGGAGCAAGACGACAACACAGTGCTTACCTACAAATATTCATAATTTGCACTTCAGACGATGACATTATTTCAGTTGAATATGATTTGCAAGTTTCATCAGCATTTGCCCTCTTACAATAATAAGTATCTTATCAACAGAATTGATAAGTACGTTTTGCTATCACTGCCAACTTAAAATGTCATCAATTATAAAGCAGTTTCATCTGACCCCATCGTAATTTTGAATTTATTAACTGAAAATAGCAACAGGAACTGTTATTTAAAACAAGTATTATGTATATACTATATGAAATCCTACGAAAATCCTTCTAAAGCATGAAGCATGTAGTAAACGTACTAAGATTCCTAGTTTGGCTTTATTGTCGCAGGGTTGATTCCCGGGTGAATATGTGCTTCTAAGAATCATGTACATAAGATATTTTGTATGATTCACTGTCGCATGGTTGCATATTCCCTGCTTCCATCCCGGCTGAGCCTATGACAATAAATTTTAAATCTGGTATGTCACTTTCACATTTAACTCCCTCTGACTCAATGTTGGTCCTAAATGAATCCCATTACGTACTAGGCTTAATAGTATTGTGAGAAAAAAAAATCAGAATTACGGTCCTGTATTTATTGTACTGTACTTATTGACGACCGCAAAATGTATATTACATATTAAGATAATTCTAGAGTGTAGATTATAGCGTTTGAAATGTAATGATCCTTGACGACTGAGAGCGAGTTGGGCCTGCATAAGAAAACAGTCAATTATTAAGATATGTATAATACTAAACTGTTCACTAAACTAGGTTAGAGATATTTCGTGTAATAGTACATCACGCGTCGAGTGCGGAAAGTAGCATTTTGCATGCGAGTGTGGAGTTTGCATCCGAGCGATAGCGAGGGTAGTAAAACCACTAAAGCAATGCCAAAAGCCGTTTTGCACGAGTTGCGTACCGTACTTTATCTACGATTGTTAGATTTTAATAATAAATACAGAAAAAAATAATAAACTTCATGTATGTAAGTTCGTATTTCCATTATAAACCAGAACCATTATAAACAGAATTTTAAAGAGAATAAATGAGCTAACTAGCATAACCTTAAAAATTATAACCTTTCCGAAGATTCCAAGTTCTCACACATTTTGCTCCAGCTACCATCTCAAGCCACTGAAAAACTATTAACTCTAACTCAATTCTCAGTTAATATTGTTAAGAATCTATGTTCCTGAAGACGCTCCTAACACGGGATAGGAATCTTTGTGACTTGCACTCATGGAGGCACTAAAGAGAAATAGAACATCATCACGATATTACCGAAGATACTTAATGATGAATGATACAATATAATGTTCGTTCAGTATCGAATGCCACATACGAAGTACTACCCAAAAGTTCCCGTACTCAGTGTGTGACTCTTCTAACTACTGTAGTACATCGATTTGCCGCTAGGTTTCGGTACTAGTACCTCTCCCAAACCCCTCCCATCGTTTTCAAATTTTTTGTCTTGTCAGGGAGGTGATATCTGTATTACTGTTAGTTGGGTTCTGCGATAGGGTAATGAGCGATATGAAAGAGCAACGCTCCGAGGAAGGAATTTTTTTTCTGGTCGTACCCGTACACCCATGACTCCGTCACCCGTAATGATGGAATGAAGGAAGTTTTCATCATTTTCAGCACATGTTTCCATCTCGTATTAATAACTACTAGTACATAATAACTATAGTTCTTTGTCCTGATTTTCTATTTAAAAGAAGATAGAAATGTGTAAAGAAGGATATAGATGATTTTGCAGCCTTACTCAGAGTAACTCTATAATGTATACATAGGATATAGCTGTTTTTGGATCAGTTATGGATATAGCTCCTTTTGAATCCGAATACAGTAAGGACATAGCTGCTTTTGTAACCGCACACATATTTCAATCTAGATTTTAAAAGGTTTATAATTTTTTTGGAACTGTTTGACTAAAGAACCTCGTAGAGCTTTAAAGAACAAATCAGGGGCGCCAATATCTCATTTTTTCATTTTTTGGATATAGCTGCTTTTGGAATTCGGCTACTCATTTAATAATAGTACTTTATAAATAGGCATTTATTATCATTTTTCATGAAATCCTAGGATATTAGTTAAGTTACTCCGGTTTTGTGATTTAATAATTAAATATGATCTTATTATTTTGTTTTTACACACAAATCTCATTGCATTAATATTTAACCCTAAGATTAATATTTGATTCAAATTAGCAAATTAATTAATTAAAGAATTCAACATGCACAATTCCCATAAAGGTCCATTACTGCATTTATTTTTTTCCTTTTCCCGTTTTCTTTCCCAAGCAGAAAAGATAAAAGGAAAAAAACAAAAACATGCAATCAAACGCTTAATACTTTCACAACTTTTTAAACTTGAATAATTATATAATCACGAAATAGGGGGAAAACATAGATTAACATGATTAATAATCAATAGTCAAAGCATTTATGAAAGAAGTTAATTTGAGTGGTATTTTGATTCGAGAAAAAAAATTCTTCTCGTAAAAATTAACAACGCTAAATTATACATAACAATCTTCCTCTTTTTGTATATTATTATTTTAATTTTTAGGTTTAAAATTGGCCTTAACACTTATTGTTAACTATCATCTCATTATCAGCAGTTAATTATCGGATATTTTCACCTTCAAAACCCTCGATTTTAAGTTTTCTTACTTTTTCGCGTGATTCGTTGTGATTGGAATTTTTTTAACTGTTTAGAACCTTATAAATGACCTACTAATAAGTTTCATTACCTCTTTTTATTATTTTATAACAACGTAAAGGAAAATATTGTTTACGTTTTCATTGAGATCAATAATGTATGAAATCCCAAAAAGTTTTTACTTCTGATAACGATAACGTCCAATTCATTTACCATTTATGTTGAGTAAATGTTTCTAATGCTTATGATTGCTGTAACCATTACATAAATTGTTTCGCTAATTTCTAGTTGCCACTTGACAATCAAATATTGAAGTGGTTGGAGCTACGTGAAGCATAATATGTACTATACACTACTCCTACAACTACTAGACAAGCAATGCATAGTTAATTTCCAAGATATTAACAATTAGTTGAACAATTACTCTAATTTGATACACGTCCTTCATTAAAGGTACATAATGTACTTACATAATACATTAGCTTAAATGTACGTACAGTTGTTAAATGTACGTATATAGTTTTACTTACAAAGTTTTTTTTATAATACACTAGGATATTGTGCAACTCAACCTCAATGCTTGTTATAATGTAACACAAAAAATTGCTTAATATGGTGAATGAAATAAAAAAAATATTCTGATTTCATTAAAAGGCACAAATTATTACTGATTTAGTTACAAGGCAAATAATTTGCTTCTAAAAATAAATAATACTATACTAATTAATAATACTTTATTTCTAAATAGATACAAATATTGTCATACATTATTTAATACTTATATACATAAGTTAAGATGAATTTAAAGTTTATCAAATTTAAAAGAAGTAAAAAGTTTGCATATATTTAAAGAATTTATGTTGGCTTATTTGAAAATGTTAGTCCAACATGAAAGGGTACGCAGATGTTTAGATAATAGCGTAAACGTATGCCTTCGTACGTTCTAACGTCCGCATGTGTACATCTGTGAAATTTCTAAAAGCCAGAATATTCTTTACAAAGTTTAAAAGTTAGTTTTCGTTCACATATTGTATAATAACAACACTGATTTCTTTAAATTTAATACTAGTTCAAGAAACACTGTTTCTTTAATCTCTTGATTTATTTTACCAATGTCCGATAAATCGATGAGAAATAGGCATAATTAGCAAGGTCTAATAATATTTATACATGTATAGTACTAAATCGACTCGGATGTCATTAAAAAATAAATTAATAATACAAATAAAATTAACTAAAAAAGATTGTATTTAAAAATTAGAAATATAATTATTTATAAATATATANAGTGCATACTTTCAGCTTTGTTGCACTTGCAAAAAAATTAATAGCATAATGTTAAAATTAAAATTTTTTAGTTTAATGTCACAATAGGAAGTTGAAAAAATGGTTACATTCTTCACATTTCAAATGCACTTAAAGCAATCAAATTTAAAAATTAAAAAATCAGTTACTTGTCTCAGACTTCTTTGTCTGTAAAATTGATTACCTGAAGTCTCAATTAGGCGGTATTTAAATTCTAAAATGGATTACTTATTTCACAACTATAAGGTAATAAAATTGTAGATTCGGCTACTTTCAGTTTAAAGTTCCAAAAAATTCTTGATAAGGTTATTATTGCTTGCTTTTATGTTCTTGTCACTATAAAATTGTAAATAGCTCTAAAATTTTAGCTTCGGTTACTCCCTACTTTTAATGCCATTCACTTGTATTTTTTGCTTATATCTATTAATTGCTCGATAAAAAGAACTTTTTATATACTACGTTTTTAAATCATAAATTTGAAACCTGTCCAAATGAAGATTGTAAATATGGGATATGTCAAAACAAATAAAACAACTTGCGGATTTTTTCCGAACTAACTTTCCATACAGCAAAATTTGCTGAAAACGAATTAAGTTCTGCTGAAAGATGGCTAAATGTATTAAAATAATGCATTGTCATCGTGTTCTGAGCTATTCTAAAAGTTTCAAAAGTCTAGCTTCTCGGGAAGTTGGTTAAAAATCGATTCCAAGATTTGTACTGGACAAAAAAACAAGAAAGCAAGCTAATAAAAACGTAGTAATAAAATAGGTTTAGACGCGATTTTTTAGATGACTAAAAAGTGTCAAACAGTTTAAAAATTCATAATTTTAAATGGTCAGGATGAAATGTTGGCAAAATCGTAAAAGTTATAGTTACCCTGTGTACCTAAAAATATGAATGAGTACTATAAGTATCAGTGGACTTATAATTTATGATTAGAGCTTAGGTTTTAAGTTTCGGATTACTGATTATGTAACAAAGTTAAGAGAAGGAGGTAAAAAGTTTAAGGTCAAAGGTAAATTTATATGTTGTAAAATGAAGTATGGTTGTAAAAAAAGGAATAGCTATAGGGACGAAGAAAGCAGTAAAGTGAAAGAGGTTATGGGATTCGGAAGGATGTTTTTTTTTTCGAAATATGGATTTTTTTATATTCTACCAGAAATATATAGTACGAAAGACAAATCAAAATTACTTGAAGTAGTTGAAAGGTAATTAAAAATTCCTAGGAGGCAAGACAGTGGAATATTGTAGAAGCAGTTAAGGAATGAAAGTTATAAGGTCGACACTAAAGATCGTATGGGAAGATGTGTAGACTGGGATTTGAAAACTGAAGAGATAGAAAGGTGTTTGGAATTTTCTTGAGAAGTACTTGAAAGCTATATGAAAGGTAATTGAAAATTTTCTAAGAGAAGTGGTAATGCAATTGAAAATTACCTGATGGAGTTGGTAAGGTAATTAATAATTTCATAAGGAAACTTTCCATAGTCAGAGTCAACTATATCTAGATCCACAGAAAGATCTAGATTTATAATTAACAATCATCGAATAAACGTGAAAGGTAATTAACAATTGCTGGGAAGAATGAAGTTAATGATAGTAGAAAAATACTGGAAGGAGTTGCAATGTAAATATAAACATACTGAAAAGAATTTAAATGTAATAGTCATTTACTTAAAAAAAAAATTGAAAGGTAATAGCCATTTACTAAAAATAATTGAAAGGTAATAGCCATTTACTAAAAAGAATTGAAAGGTAATAGCCATTTACTAAAAAGAATTGAAAGGTAATAGCCATCTGCTAAAAAGAGTGAAAATGCTAAAAAGAGTCATAAGGAAATAGATATTTGTTGAATGACAGCTGTAAATTTCTGGACTCAATGGAAATATTTTGGAAGATTACAGTAAAGTAGGTTATACGAATAAACACTCTAAATTTAATGAGGGGGTTTAAGTTGGGTTTATAAAAGGAATAATGGCATAAAAGATCATATTATTTTGATATTAAAATGAACAGCTTAACAAACACCAAATTAATTTTAAAATTAATGCGAATCATTTTTCATTGGTTAAAACAACGTTTATTTTGTCTTAGAAATAAAGATTTATTATCAGAACCACATGATCACATCTTATCCTAATGAACCTTACTTGTTCAACCAGCGATACTTCTATAAGTGTAAATTCAAACCTATATAATGAAATATATAGTTATTAAACTAACAGTTTTACTAAATGAGCAGTGATTTCAAATAAAGAGAGATAGATGTCTCTCCACAAAAGGAACTTTATTTTACAAAGATGATCATCTTCAGTGCCAGAGAAACTAGCCGAAATGTGCAAGAGAAAATATGAGAATTGAACTCCAATACTGATTTGTCTCTTACGCATTTCGAATTGTCTCTCTAAAAATGACCACTACCAGTTGAACCGGCTTTGTAAAATTAAGTGGAAAAATGTTTTTCTTTATTCTTAATCACTGCTCATTTAGCAAAACTGTTAATAACTATTTCATTCTTTATATAGGTTTGAAATTTACATTACAGTCTTATTAGACTAATGAGAAAACGTTGTTATATACCGTTGTTGTAATATATAAGTTGTTTAAAGCGATTTTAAGATGTTTAAAACCGAAGTGGTAATAATTTTTTTCATATAATAAAGGAATGATAAAATATTATGAGTAAAAAAAAAAGGTAATAAAAACTAAATAAGAGAAAAAAAAAGGTGTTTAAATGAGTTTTGCAATAGTTAACAATTGGGATTTTTTTAAATTTGTTTTTTCTACTACAAATTTATTAAAAATAAAGTAGTAAAACTATTCCTAAAGATTCATTCACTATATTTGAATTATTATAAAAGAATAAAATATGCGTAAATCAATTTAATAGCTTGAAAATAATTTCCTACAATAAAAAAACCATTTCCTTCTAATCCAAGGGTAATATGAGAAAAAAAATTTTATATCCATAATATATATATATATATATATATATATATTTTTTTTTAAAAAACTTCCCTCCTACTCATTTGGTTAAGCATATAAAAAATTCATTTCTACATCAATATTTCATTTCCTTTATTTTTCGCTCAATTTATATTCAAGTTTTTTTGGGAGGAGGAAATAATAGAATAAAGTGAAAATAGAAGAAGAAATAAGTGAAAAGTAGGTAATAAATTTAATGGCAGTTCATATCGGATTAGTGAGCAGGGATCCAGATTTATTTATTTTTTATCGTATTTGATATAAATATAGGTTAGTCCTATTATTTATTTATGCTTCAGAATAATATAAGTGGATGTAGAGTATAGTATTTGTAATTTATTATATTATAAATAATATAAACTAATGTTAGTAGTATAAATATAGTTTTGTGATTTAACACATACTAACTGTAATCTAGAAAATATATATTATTAAATATTGTTAGCATGGTTATACCCCAGTTCTCTCTTATGAGATACTTAATTTTATGGAGTATGCAACCCGCAAATGAAATGTGTATTGCGGTTTTAGTATAAACACCATTCTCACCTAAACTAAAAAGGTTTGTATAACATTGTTTAAATATTTTTTCTATTTTATTGGAATACATCCTCTGATCAATTCATTATTATTGTTGTTTTAAAAATATATCAACCATTTTTTAAGGTAAATTTTACTATTTCGATAGTCCTTAAATGTCATACTGTCTTTAATTACTTTTATGTAAGTTTGTAAAAACAAGAATTAAGATGACGTAAAATTAAAATTGCTACTTGACAAAAAAAAAGGGAATGAAGAAGCAACTTATTATATTTTTTTCTCTCTCTCTTTTCCTCTTATAATCTGTTTTTAAGTTGCTTTTTCTCCTTGAGTTATAAAAGTTTAGTTACCTCTTCTGGTAAGTTGGGGAGTTGTAAGTACCCTGATTGTAATTGGCTGGATAATCGTTGTACACGCTGTTGGAATAACCTGCGCAAAAACAAAACAGAAAATAAGTTTTTATTTTTTTCCTATTTTAATTTAATTTTTTTTTCTTTTACTTTTACTTTCTCCAAGAGGTAAATTAATTAGCAAATATTTACAAAATATTAAATTAAGTTTCTTAAATACAGCTGTTTTTTTAATAAAAAGTAAAAGTTTTGAAGAAGCATTCTCGACAAAAGTTTAATTTATCTCTCGTAGAAAATTAGAAATCCTCATAAGCTCAATTTTCTCTTTTGGAAAAAAAGCTGAAATCTCACTTTTAATTATATCGTCTTAAAAGTAAGACGTTAAACTTTAATATTTGTAAATGGGATATGGAGCTTTAGTGGAGGTCATTATTAAGGTCTCTATAAGTAAAATGATGATTTATTTTAAAAAATAGCTTTTGGCCTTTTAAGGACATCATCGGCACTGATGATGTCTTTAAAACATCATCATCGGTACTGATGATGGCCTTATAATATCATCATCGGCATTGATGATATCCTTATAACATCATCAGTGTCGAAAATGTTATAGTCTTGTACAAGTATTTTGGTTGGCACGACTGAGCTGTTGTTGTTTAATCCACATTTTTACCTTTTCTTGTCCCTGATGGTGGCCTTACAAGATAAATCATAATTTTTGTTGAGAGACCTATCCTTTTACCTTTAATATTTGGACTTTTATAGTAAACTCAGATTTTATAGAAATAGTATTACTAATATAAGAGTTTTTATAAAAAAAAGTATAGTTATCCATGTTCTAGGTCTGTTAATGGTGACCACATCAGGTTGAGCATAAGTCTTAGTGTTCGCACCCTTTGTTAGAAGCATTTAAATCTTCATTTGTAAGTTTTTGGTAGTATTCATACTACAGAAAGTTTAAATCATATTATAATTATTATTAACAATGGAAGACAGACAGAGAAAAATAGACTCCAGCTCCAGGACTTGAACCATATACCAGTATAGCGCTCTACCAACAGTTGGTAGAGCGCTATACTGGAAAAATAGAGGCCTGTGGTTCAAATCCTGGCGCTGGAGTCTATTTTTCTTTGTCTGTCTCTCATTGTTAATATCAATTATAATTTGATTTAGATTTAAATCTTATCCAAAGCCTGAAAAAACTGGAGTTACCTGTATCAGAACTTAAACACTTAAAAATATGTACACAAGGGATGTTACTTTCGTTCTAAAAAATCTGCGAGTTAACTACTAAACGCTTATTTCTAAACTGTAAGAGATAACATGAAACGCATTATGAAAAGTGTTGCTGACCTAAACTTGACAAACTGCTAAAGAAATTAAAGGACTTAGTCTATTTACTGACCTAAGCCACTTGACTTAGTAAACTCTACTGGAATTAATATTGTCCTAAAATACGAGAAGGGTAGAATTTTAATCAAGATGAAGAGGTCCAGGCCCTTAAACTAAACACAGGCTCTTACTACCTATGTATGTAGGTCACTTAACTAACTATTTGAGAAACATAATACTTTTACATTGTTTGATCTTTACATAAAGGAATTACTTAAATAATTAATAATAAATTTATTAATCAATTAAATGAATTAATTTATTAATTAATTAATACATACATATGAGATACACATTAATTAATACATTAATATGAATACATTTTGCCATAATAGTTTTCTAATTATGGTTGAGAGAAAAATAAATCCAAAGGTAGTTTTTGTCATATGAATAAGAAGACAACATGCTCGTATGTGTATGAAAGGGCTATTTTAGAATTTCTGCAGTTTACTCAATGCATTCATTTATACTCAATCCCAATCATTGCATCCATAGATTTATTTTGTTATATAATTGTCTTATATATGCGAGAAATCCACTTAAATTAAATAAGTTTGTAATTCAATTGGATACAATATATATAACTTAAACAATAGTTTAGGTGTAATAATAAATAAAATTTGTTTACCATGGTAAGGAGTTACGTCACAGGTGTTAAAGAGAGAGCAGACCCTGATGCCGAATAGAGGAAGGACAACCATCGCCAATGCAGCCAAAGCTACGACGCCTGCAGCCACTGCTCCACCCTGAGTTATTATGCTCATCATATGGCCTGGGATCACCACATCACCTGAATCAGATCCTAAGTCGTCAATTACACGACAATTCCATCACAACTAATCTCATTTTGAAATAAGACAATTGTGATGTTCCTTGTGTACAATGTTATTAAAAATAGAAACAAATAGATCATAAATTATTAGGGTATTATTAGCTTAAGCAAATATAAATAATATTTAAGTTTATAGGAAATTCTCTGATGTTATGTAGGGGGGCTGCGGGGGCTTGAGTGAGAGAGCAGTTGATCTCTTAATCATTAAACTTAATCAGCATTGAGCGTGGTCAGTAGTTGGATGGGTGACCGTCACTTCTGACCACACAGCTTTCGACCCAGCATTGAATTAAAAAAATAGAAGCTGCTCGAAAGAGTTCGCCAATAGTTCCAAACCACGTAAGCAAGTACATTTTTACATTCTTCAAAAGTACACTTCCCCAAAATTCAACTTTTGCCAATAATCGTTGATATATAAATCATATGCTATGTGTCTTCAACAACCCCCTCCCTCCCATCACCCTGGCACAAATCCTGGACATGGGCCTTCCAAATGGTCATCACTGGAAGACCATTTGGAAGAATAATTTTAATTTCAACTATGGAAGCCTACGAACTTTGAGTAAGCAAAACGTTTAATTCTAAATATTAGATACTGTTCTTCTGTAGACCATAATTTGTTATAATTAATTCAAGTATTTGTAACTTCAAATTCCGAATTTACCTTTCAACAATATTCAGATGTATAGTTCATTAAATAATAGTGATTAGCTTAAACTCCTTTCTTGACTTATCCAACTATTCCAAAACTTTGCTTGGAATTAACAATGGGACGATAGTTTGGAAACTACGCGAGACAAGTTTAACACTAGATAACTTAGTTAGTAACTTTGAGTTATTGCTATGTCTTATTGCACTGAAATTACTACTTTGACTTTATCCTCTGTACTTGATGTTATATTTTCATCTTGAAATTATTAAAATTTAAGGTCTTCTTCAGGTATAAATACATTTCTTGATATGTCAAGATCAAAGAAGGTTAGATAGAAAACTTAATCATATTCTAATGAACATTTAAAATTTGCTAATTAATTACAGTAAGTTTTCTTGACATGAATATTTGAATTAGATTAAGTTCTATAATTATGAGAATAGAATTTAAGGGATCTTTATTTAAAACTTAGGAATGTCTCCTTTAAAATTAATGTTACTTCTAAGCTTTTAAAACAAATGAATAATACAGAATCTTAATTAAATATGTCTAAAGTAAATTAAATTTTAACCAACAAAGGAGAAATAAGTTAATTATTTAGTAATTTATCTTTAATTTATATGTTTAGTGTTCTAAGTAAAATAATTTAAGACGAACCTTTTATTTTAATAAACAGGTAATTAAAATAAACCCCAGCTGAAGTCTAAATGATCAAAGAAATTTAATTATAAAAAAGGTCCAAGAAGTTCAGATTCACACCAATATATTTTATATGTTTAAACATTAATCATTAGCTATTGATTTCGAATTATAAAACTAACATCAATTTTTATCATCAATACCAATAATATAGAGAAAATTTTACGATACCTGATAAATATTGTTATTTAATTTTAGAAATTTAGAATTTCTACAACTTTCTGAAAAGTTTTTATGAAAAGGATATGACAAGTATGTAAGAGGTTTTATTTATTATTGTTTGCGTTTCTAATGCACATTAGTTTACTATCTAAATCCTATCCAAAATCTATATCATACTATACAATTTCTCACCTCGAAGAATTAAAATTTATTTCATTTCACAAAAGCAGCTTTCAATCTTTATAAAGCCATTATTACTGTCAATTGTGAAGGAAGTAGTCACAAAATTTAAAAGAATTGACTGATGTAAATTTAATTGAATTTTTTGATGTAAATTTGTTTTATTTCCATGATTCAATTGGTTTTATATAGCTGGATTCGTTAAATTCAAATATATGTTTTTTTAAATTTTTTATACCCCTGCTATTAAAAATACAAACATTGCAGAGTTCCTCTAATCCTCAGTCTGTTACTGTTGAAAAGGGAAGTTGTTATAATTGGGGTTAATTTTTAATTAATTTATTTTAAGGGGATAACAATCGTAAATCTATTGTATGTTCATATATAAAAAATAGTTTACATTACTACCTAGTTATTTAAATTACTCCAACTGACTGAGACGAAAACGTTTTTCAATGTTTTGCCATCTTCACCATCTGTTGATCCAAACTTTGGACTTCAGTTAGCATTGCTATTAATAATCACTTTGAAAAAAATGTAAAATAGGCCTACAGTTGCACATGATAAGAATTGGCATATTTTTATTCAATGTTACAATATAATTACGATAAAAATGTGATTATTATACACATCTGCAATTTTTTTTAATAGCAGGGCTTTTTAATAAAAGTGATTTATAATAGCAGGGCTATAAAAAACTTAAAAAAACATATATTTGAATTTAACGAATACAGGCTATGTAAAACCAATTGAATCATGGAAATAAAACAAATTTACATAAAAAAATCAAATGTCGATCAGCCATAAAGCGTGCAGAAACTACTTTATCACGTAGCTTTTTTCTTCATTTTTGAGCTTGCATAACTTTTTTGGTACCAAAATATACAAAATGTTTTTTTTATTCTGGTTGACCTAATACAAGAGCCGTGTAAGCTGTGCAAATTCCGGAATTTTCGATCCAGTCCCATCGGAGATATAGAGGCCCAAAAATGGTAAATTTTCAAAAATTCCAAATTTAAAAAGGGAAATTACCTTTAATTTAGTTTTTGTTTCAGCCTTCTAGGACAAATAGCTTAGGAGATATGAGCGTTGACGTAAATGCCCAAAAACACAAAAATTAGCGTGCGAAGGAAATCAAAAATGGCCACCACTCCTAAACGGTCTAAGATAAAAATTTTTTAAGCATTGTTTTGAACACCTTAAATATGAGGGAAACAACAGGGAAAAGATAATTTTTTTCTAAAATTTTTGGACCACTTAGTATGGATTGACATTAATGGGTACAATTACATTAATGGACCACAAAAATACATTAAAATGAAAAAATAAAATACAAATGATTTAGAATCCCGTAAAACTGAGTTTGGAAATACAAAATCATCACAATTTCAAAACATAATGATAACGCAATCAATGTTTTTTTTCTCTATATAGGTTGTATACAATGAATGTATATGATGATATGTATAGGTTGTATAACAATGAAATCTGAACGTAATAATAATATCCTAAAATACATTTAGAAGAGCATAAATTAATTATTTGTTTATATAGAAAATATTTAGGTAAATAATTCAGTAAGTTATAAAATTTTATTTTAACAAATTTATCGAAAAATAGATATAAAAATATTATCAAGCATTTAATTATAAATGTAATAATTTCGTTATTTGTGCCATGTTTGTAATTAGTAAATACTATATTATTCCGATATATTTTTAATTTTTTTGTTTTTATTGTTTTTATATTTTTAAACTAAATTGATGTTTTGATAATTGATAAGAGTTGTTTGTCGTTCATTTTGTTGCAATTTAACATTTTAAAACTAAAATTGAATAAATACACAAAAACATTATCGGAGGAATGAAGGGGGGATTTACCCCCTAAAAAGTCCTTGTTTTACATTTAAATAAAATGTTTGATTCCCTCCGGGAATATTTTCCCAGGTCCAAATCAACAATGCAAATTTAAGAGTGGGGTAAAAAGAGAGCGAGAGAGAAAAAAAAATTCATTAGCTACTATATACGCAGATATAAAATAATAGCTTGGAACACGATAAAAACTCGACACGATTTTCCGGTGGGGTAATTAGAGAAGCTGAAGGTAGAAAAACCTGATGATTACCCGGAAACTTGCTTTACATAATTAAGTAGCAAAGGGAGTGGCTTGAAACATGTTTAATTGACAGCGTCGGTTTATCGAGTTCAGAGAGACGCATTACATGCAAGGCATTTTACCCTTCTCTTGTTCCATGGTATTTTATAAGCGAGTCAACATAATACAAACTCAATATACTAGTAAGTCGACGAAGCATCCATTTACATACGCCATTTTAAATTTAATAAAAACCCTTCGCTAAAAGGTTTGCTGTTTTGCAATATTTTGGTGTTTCTTTTGACAAAATTCCTCAAATTATTAATGTAACATGATTTTTTTCATGTAAACCATTTAGGTATGATGTTTTTTTTTTGCAACATGTAAACCATTTATGTAAACACGAAAAAACAGTCTTTTTTTTATTTATTTTTTATTTTTTTATGGATAACTTTTTTTGTTTGTACAAAGTGTAAACATGGTAAAATTTGTTTGTTATAGAAAAAACTCTGATATTTCCTACGTTGTATTTAAACGGATTAATATTAAAATATATATTACTATAAAGTAAATTTGATCCATGTCAAAGTACATTAAAAATTAAACTTAGGTAAAATAATTAGGTATATTGTTTGTTAATTAACTAGAAAATATTAGATAAATGTGACAACTCAACAACTATAAAAAAAAAAAAAAAAAAAAAAAAAAAAAAATGTATTTTTTAAAATAATCTTTAATATAATAAAAGGACAAATCTTTGTACAAAGGATCTCGCCAAAACCGAATCATACTTTGTCATCGATATGCCCCTGGTGTGTTTATGAGAAAACAAACATATTTATTTGTCAAAGTTTATTATTTAATATATTTGATTATTTTTACTTTATACTTATTTTGAACAAGTGTATAAAGTAAATATATTTAATAAGCAAATAAATATCATTATTTGTTAAAAAGTAAATATGAAGATATTTATTTACTTTTAAATTTGTTTATTCTTTGTAAATACTGAATTTTCCTTAGTAAAAAGGACAATTCAATATAAAAATAAATACTCGATTTAAAGAGCATTTGTGTGAGATTCAAGCGACCCAATCAGAAATTTAATCAGTCAACAATTGTCACGATTAAAAGAGCTCAAAGTCAACAATTTTTTTAAAAATAAATTTAGCTCTATATAAGGTAGATCCGATGGAGGTACAACAAAAATTCATAAGACCAAAGATGTAGATCTTTTAAAATCAGTTACCGCAGGTGTAATTTACTTTTTGATGCGACATACCGTTTAGCCGCAATAAGCCTCCAAAAAAACTAAAGTTAGNAAAAAAAAAAAAAAAAATTAATCGGGTTATCTAAATTCAATTATTAAAATAAGTTGTTGTATTGTGATTGCTCTTAGAAATTCTATTTTAAGTTCTATTCAGTTATTCATTATAGGTAGTAGAACGGGGAGGATAAGCATTTTGTTTTAAGCAAGCTATATTGGTACTTGTTTAGATTGTTACTCCCCTATGATGTTTTTAGACTTTGACTAAATAATTATTAAGACAAAAGGATGTTTAGTCAACTGTACTTTAGGACAAAGGAATATCACCTTCTGCTTTTATAAGGGAGTAACAATCTAAATAAGTGCCGCAATATTTATCAATAGGCATCAATAATGAAATACAATATGGAATCAAATTGCCTAAGTGCCATATCGAACCAGTAAGTTTAACCTTTATTTATAGAAGGCAGAGCTGAAGTGGTCAATGCCTTTACGATCACGGATACTCTAAACCCCCTTCTATTCACTTATATTTGAATATTTAGTTTTAAAATGATGGTTTTAAAGACTAACTTGATGTTGAAGATGCTGCCTGAACTGTGTCAGATGTAGTTTTGTCCGCTGTTTCCTTATCATCAGTCTCTGTATCTGCAGCGAGGGCTAGTGCTACGCAGACCACAGCCAGAACCACGTATCTTAAGAAGTTCATACTGAAACAGACAACAGTTATCTTAATTTAAAAGATAATATAATTAGAAAGAGAGGAGAACTCTTACAATAAAACTAGGTATGTAGATAAGCTAAACGTATATGATTTTCGACACCGGCAAGGGGCCCCATGCTCCATGTTCACTTAGCGTTGCAATATAAACGTGTATCTACTTAAGAAAGCTGGCATCCATCCGGTTACGAAGGTTAATCATATGGTTAATGCCTCGGCTGACCTCTTCCCAGGTTGTTACATTGATTATAACAAATAAAATTTTACTACTTGACTGACAATTAGCCTAGACAAACAATGCTAGTTTTGATAAATCTTATTGATAAATAATGCTAACTATAAACAATTTTATTTTATTTCTCATTTTCTGGTTTTAAACACTTTATTGATTTTTTTTGTTTTTTTTTTTTTGTTATCAGTTCACGGATATTTCCAGTCTCAATTACCTTAGATAGCAATTAATAGATTAGTAAATGTGTTTAAAGGCCCCCCCCCCCCCATATCTAGCTAATAACACGGTCTAACATTTTGTACAAACATCATGTTTGCGCAAACATGATGTTAGACGTCTATGGCCTAAATTTGCCCGAAATCAGGTTTATGCAAAATGTTTGATCGTGTATGGAGGTCTTAACTGTGATAACGTTTTAAGTTTTGCTGTTGCATCTTTAAGGAGACTTAAAGTAGGGAAAGGAGTTAATATCCTTAATAAGGACAATATACTTCAAAACTCTGTCTGAAAATAAAGAAATTAACTCCTTGTCGGAATCTAGAATAATATAATATGTAGAACTGTAAAAACCTACTTTATAGATTAGCTAATGTGTCTTAATATATCTTGATACACCAAACTAGTTTTCTCTTTAAGTTACCATAAGTAAGTTTCCTCTTTGAGTTAAACTTACCATGAGTAAGTTTCCTCCTTGAGTTTAACTTACCATGAGTAAGTTTCCTCTTTGAGTTTAACTTACCATGATTATGAGTATGTTTCCTCTTTGAGTTTAACTTACCATGAGTAAGTTTCCTCTTTGAGTTTAACTTACCATGATTATGAGTATGTTTCCTCTTTGAGTTTAACTCAACACGAGTAAGTTATACAAAATTAAAGTTCCATAAACGAATAGTTTTAAAATTCTGAAACATATTTTGTTATGTTCTCTTATATGTGGTTGCTTCATCTTTGAGTATAACTCATCATGAGTAAGTTTTCTCTTTGAAAATAACTCATCACGAGTAAGTTTCCTTTTTGAGTTCAACTCAACATGAGTAAGTACCACAAAATCTATGATCCATAAACAACTAATTTTTAAATTCTGAAACATATTTTGTTATTAACGAAAAAAAATGGATGATGAAAAATTACCAAGAATAAAAGAAAAAAATAATTTACAAAAAGTAAAACGTCCATATAACAACTAAAGCAGAGACTTTTATAATTTACGACTAAAACAAAATTCATTTTAAGTGTACTATTATATTTTTTATATTAAACCAACCATTATTTAAGTGTAAAAAATAACGATGGAAATTTAGTTAAAAGCTGGGATTGTCTTTCACTACAGTTTTATTCCCCAGTGACAGAGTGACTTTTTATCACACTTTGATAATGTAATTGCTTCTGCTTGTAAATGTCTTCTCCTTTTTTTAAGTAACCTCCCAAAAAAACCCTTAAAAAAGGGTTTAGAGTCGCCAAGGGAATAACAGGGGACCAGATTAAAGCATTTAAAACTAATTTCTTTCCACTACAAAATGATTTACTACCAACCTTGCGACAGGATTTAAAAAATATTTAAATAAAGCAAATCTTAAAAAACATTGCATAGTACAATTATGCATAAGAGATAGATTTAAATGAGATTATTTTGGTAGTTAATAAGATTCGAGTATTTACTTTTAAATTATTACTATTAACTTTTGAATAAAAACATTAAATAGGTAATTCTAATTTCATTTTATAAACTTTTCATTACGCTTTCGAATTAATGAACCGATAGTTACTTCTGTATTAATTAACTGTGATTTATGATTCAAAAATAAAATTACCTAATTCAAATAATAGTAAATAAAAATTAAAAACTATAAACATTACTATCCAAAAAACTAAGATCTTATTCTAAACTATTTATATTTTAAACTATATATTTATACAGTTTGTAAGTGTGAGTCATCGTAATTAAAAGAAAGTAATTTTGTTAAATTATAAATGATTAATTATTAAATGAATTGATGTATGTAATGATATATAATTATTTTAATTATTATTACTATCATTTATTATTATTTTTTAAAATAATCTTTAATATAATAAAAGGACAAATCTTTGTACAAAGGATCTCGCCAAAACCGAATCATACTTTGTCATCGATATGCCCCTGGTGTGTTTATGAGAAAACAAACATATTTATTTGTCAAAGTTTATTATTTAATATATTTGATTATTTTTACTTTATACTTATTTTGAACAAGTGTATAAAGTAAATATATTTAATAAGCAAATAAATATCATTATTTGTTAAAAAGTAAATATGAAGATATTTATTTACTTTTAAATTTGTTTATTCTTTGTAAATACTGAATTTTCCTTAGTAAAAAGGACAATTCAATATAAAAATAAATACTCGATTTAAAGAGCATTTGTGTGAGATTCAAGCGACCCAATCAGAAATTTAATCAGTCAACAATTGTCACGATTAAAAGAGCTCAAAGTCAACAATTTTTTTAAAAATAAATTTAGCTCTATATAAGGTAGATCCGATGGAGGTACAACAAAAATTCATAAGACCAAAGATGTAGATCTTTTAAAATCAGTTACCGCAGGTGTAATTTACTTTTTGATGCGACATACCGTTTAGCCGCAATAAGCCTCCAAAAAAACTAAAGTTGCGTCCACCATCTTTCCGCATATAAATGGCCGCCATCATGATTCAAGATGGTGGATTGTAATAATATTTTTGTAATAATATTTCTTAGCGAGCACCTAGGGGGTAAGAGGAACATACCTACAAAATTTTATGGTCATAGGTCCTGGTTTTAGGTATATTGTGATATGACAGTGAGTCAGTGATTGTTATTTGGCTTTAATTAATATAGATATACTTCTTACGTCTTTTTATAGCCTTTGAGTTTAAAAATCAATAAAATACCTCTTTCTCTCCAGTATAATCTTCAACATTGTTTTCTAGTACGTTCCAAACTAGCGTTTGCAACTTCTAGAATTTATGATCAAAGTCACTCAATTGAATTATTGGACTCATATAATGAAATTGCATTACGAATAAGTTAAATTGACAATTCCCATGAATTAGTAAATATCTAAGAGACAGTGTTACTCAATTTTTTAGGTTGACTTGTTAAAATAATCAAAATTTAAAAGCAGGCTATAAAACTACGAGTAATAAAGCAGAGACAAGAGGTCAAATTAGCTATTCATCAAGAACAATCAGCGGTCAGACAAGCACCCTCGACAATAATTAATTCATTAATTAATTAACTTCGTAACCTAAATTAATCGAAACAACGAGCTTCAACTTAATTATTAATTAATTATTAACCAAGAAGGACTAATTAACTTCAACTAAAACAAAGTAATTAATATTATAAATAGATTTCATTATGAACAATTATAGCAGGACTTCACTTTTTAGAGTTCAACATCAAAATTTAATAAATTATTAAAATAATTCATTTATTAATTAGCCATCATACCTTTAAAAATCAATTTAATATTTTGGTTAATAAAACAGCTTTTATTTTAACTATATGAGTTATCAACCGTATATTCTAAATAAATATTGATATACTGTGTACATAAACGAACTGACCATTGCAAAAAATTGTCCAACTAAGGTGAAATGTTATAAATGGTTAATATTTATTTAACCTCAGTGAAGGATATTCATTTTTCGAAACACCAATAATTCAGTAATTATTAATTTTGACTAATGCTTAGTATCGTCAAAAGAACTTAAAAGGGGTTGCTCAAACATTGCAGTCACAGAGGGTGCTGCTATAAACGGGTAGTGGGATAAAAATGAACTGACTATTCTTTTAAGATGCGCTCTATAGACGGCTCCTATATCTAGTAATTTTATTTGTCATCAGTGACATAATATAATTCACTTCATGCTTAACAATTATAATAAAACTGATTTAATAATAGCCAGGGGGCTTTACCCCCTACTGTTTTACGCGTCGACCCCCAGAAGGCACGAAAGCGCTGAGGGGTCCAATGAGCCCTTCCCTGTAAGTTTCTCAGGGCAGACCAATATAGAGATTAAGAAATAGGGCTTTACATTTAGATATAGGGAGTTTGTGTAATAAATGATAATATTCATTTATTATGCAATAAAAAAATATTACATTAAATTGATAAATAAAATAGTCCCTACACCCTGTACAAAAATTTTATTTTTATTTTTCTCAAAAACAATTTTCGGTACTACAACATGGTCATCACCATTTCCTCTATTCTCTTTATAAATGAATAATAATCAAGTAAATAGTTTGCAGTTTCGTAGATTTCAGAATTATAAATAAAACAAAAGCAATCAAAGACAATAATAAAAAATACAAAACGTTACAACTAAATCACTTTTTGTACAGGTGGTTAGTAAGCCAGAAAAAAGTCAAATAAATTATGATTGCTATTTTGTATAAAAACTCTCATCTTTTAATTTAAATATTTTTACTTAAAAAAAAAAAAAAACCATTCCTACCAATCAAATTTCAATAAAACCATATGATATTTTGGTTAGCAAAAATTGAGACAAGGTAGAAAAATTGACAGGCAGGTACATGAACAAAAAATGTTCCCTGATGTCTGAAATGGATTTCCGTCTTGGAATTTTTGAAATCGGAAACCTAAAAATATTCTGTTCTTCGGAACTGTCATATAGCTTCCGTTATCTTCGGAAAGTCCGTAAGCAAATCAAAGCAATTTTAATAGATTTATAAAACGAGGGGAAAATTAAATAAATTTGACAAAAATTGCTGGCAAAATAATAAATAATTAATGTATACGAAATAGGACGCGAGGAATCTATGTGGCGCACTAATTGACTGAGTAGTTTTGTTATGTTATATTACTTTGTAATCGTAAAAAAAATCACGAGATTAAAATTAGAATTTATACGGGACATTTAAAAAAAAAAAAAAAACTCCCAAATTTCATGAATGATTTTAGGCTCAGCTTTCTTTCAAGATCACGCAGGATTGCCAGCTAAAATAAAAACGAGTACACCAGGACAACTTGAACGGTTGATGAATACAACTATAAAAACTGGAATAGTGTAGGTCACTTATTACAGAATCTTTTATTGAAATAAAACTAGGGAATTCCGTTTTTTGTCTTTTAAGTGACTCAACGTCGGGTTTTTAATTTACCTTTTACCGGCACTGATGATGGCAGAGAGGCCCAAAGCTAAAATTTTGTAAAATAAACACTATTCTGTGGAGAGGCTTTTCAGTTTTTCAATATTCTAAAACTTGGGAATTCTTTTTAAATTTAATAAAACTAGGGATTTTTTTTTAAAAATTTAATAAAACTAGGGAATTATTTTTAAATTTAATAAAACTAGGGAATTCTTTTTAAATTTAATCAAACTAGGGAATTATCTTTATATTTAATAAATATATGGAATTCTTTTTAAATTTAACAAAACTAGAGGACTTTTTCTCAAACACCTTACATATTCAGGCGTCATAATAATGGTTAAAATAATTTTAACATCTTAATTATTAATAATAAGACTGCTTATAAGATGGTTATATTAACTATAAACTAATTAAGGAGGATATTAAAAGCCCACTTTAAATGCATTAAATTATACTTTGAGGTTGTATAAGTTAATATGGGAATTAATTTGAATAACTGTTTTGGGATATTTAGTCAAGCATGGTCTTAAATTATTATACAAGGAAAGACGGCAAGATTAACTTTCTCCTTGAAACTTTGGTCACTCAACGCTTATTAACAAACTTTAACATGATACTGTCCTTATTTACTACTATCGCTACTATATATATGTATACTACTATCGCTAGTATATATTATATGTATACTACTATCGCTAGTATATATTATATGTATACTACATCGCTAGTATACAGACTACTATCGCTATTTATACCAGCTGATTTCCCGTGCTTTACTGCGGAGTGTGTTATTTTTAATGTATTGCTTCCAAGCTTACCGAAGATAACGGAAGAATTGTGATTGTTCTAAAGAACGAAATTTTACTATGTTTCCGAATAGAAAAATTCTTAAACAGAAATTAATTTAAGACATCTTGGAACAGTCTTGTTCTTTTACCATCAGTCGTTCAATATTTTTGCTAGCCAACTTATCTTAAAAACTGCACGATTTTTATGAAATTTTGAAAGTACCTAGAAATCAGCTTATTGCTGATGTATATAATTTTTGGCTGGGCTTATAATTTTTTAAAATTAAGTAGCTATCCTTCTCCTTGTTCCTTTCTCTTTGTTTTATTAACTCCTATCTATAAAGGACTGATCCAATTTTAAATAATTTTGGATGGTTTCTCAAAAGTAGACCATGGATTATCCCATATTAATTAACGTAAACCAGTTTAATATTACTTAAGTCCATAAACGGTATGATTTGTTGTACAACCAAGTTGAACTATCGAGCTTACACACGGTATGATTTATTAACTATACTATTTTAGTAAACTAATGCAGTAAGTTTATAGTAAACTTATGCACAACTTTGTAGTAATCTAATGAAAAACTTTGTATTAAACTAATGAATAAACTCTATGTTATTCAACTGGGTTTTTCAACTTATAGTTGTTCAACAAATCGCGCCATTTATGGGGTCTCTGTAATAGATCATTTTATTCATGTAACATCTTTAATTTTATGATTTTTTTCATATTTAGTTAATTCCCCTCCACTTATACCCCTTTAATTTCCAACAATACCCAATCGGTAACTGTTCCAAACAACCTAGTGAAGAAACATTTAAATGTTAATTTTCCGAAGGTTGTAAATCCCCCTCTTTGATGTATCGCATCCCTGTATTGAAATTAGAATTATCTTATGTTAATATAAGCTAAGATACGCTTACATCCTAGAAGAACAGCCATTCCAAATTAATTCCTAACTTCGAATGAAAGAAAGCACACAGTTGCGAAATTATAAAAAAAAAAATAAAAAATACATCATTATAGTCAATTTATAGTCAATACTGCCATTTCTATGCTGAGAATCCCTCAAGCATTACTAGACTTAAAGAAGTACTATTTAAATTTCAGCTATACTTGAAAAGGTATTTTATAAAGGTCCTTTTAAGATATTATTGTATAACCATGAGGGCTGTTACAAATAATAATATTTAAAAGAGGATAAATTTGAAGAAAAAAAAAATATTTGAATTTATTTGAAGTTTTTTTTTATTTTTCAAATTGAACCATTAGATTTCTCTTCTATTTCTTTTTTCTATAATTTTAAAAAGGCTCTTGATGCAAACTTAAAAAGTATCAGAGAGAAGTAAGCAGGAAATAATACTCCCTTTTTCCCTTGTTGAAGTAAAGAAAAAAAAAGAACAGAAGAAAAGAAAATTGGTTAAGAAGGGGTTGGCTCAAGGGGAGAGCAAAGTACCCGCACTCTAATTGGTACAGTTTAGGAAAAGTAAAAGAGCAGAAAACTTTGCCTCCGGAACATAGGGCAAGGGCTTGGGTTCGAAAAGAGTGCAAAGAATCCCTTTTTCCCCCTATTTTCCAATAAATCGGTCAATCAGCCCACTTAAAAGTTTTACAAGACCTCCCTCTTTCTTCGTCTTTTGGAGGAAAAAGTTGGTCTAAGTTACATAGGGGTGGTAGTAATGTTTCTCAACCTCTATTTATCTCATTTGGTAGAAAAGTTTTTTTTTTTATTTCTCACGTTCCTCATCAAATGTTACCACATCTTGTATTAAATTTAGTGTAGATTATTGTTAACTTAAAATTGAATTTAATAATAAATAAAAGTAACTTTATAACATTGAATTTTGATTTACTTAAAAAACTTTTATTATACGATCGAGTTTAAATTTGAACCGTTCTAAGTCGGTTTTTCCATTTCCCGATTAACAAATCATAAGTAAAGAGAACTATAACAGATTACATATACTTGATCAGATTCCTTGGAGAATATCAAACTTTTTAGGGATTCAAAGAAGATATGACATATCCTGGTTTCAGCTGTTTAACGATCTAGTGAATATACAGGGTGACCGGAAGTTAACCAGCCAAACTTCATAGTTAGTTACTATGGCCAAATTGGAACAAAAAATGTCAAATACGCATATCCTCATTTCTCAATAGTTCTCGAGATATCGATTTATTTCTTTTTTTAAGTGTTTCACGGAAATTTTCAAAAATTGCCAAATATCTCAAAAACTAAATGAGATAGAGAAATTAGGCTAAGGAACAATTTTAAAGAGCATAAAAAACCCTTTCAGACTCACTCATTTATTTTCAAATTATTAGCTGCTAAGCATCTTTTAAGTCCTGTTACATTTGAAAATTTCGATTTTTTTAAATTCGACCACAAAGTTCCTGAGCTTTCTTCTCTTAATCGAAGCATGCTAGAAGTGTGACGATTTCAGGAAAAACTTCTGCTTTTCATAAGCTTTCAAATGGTATAATTAAAGTTTAAGATCAACGGACTAGTTTTTGAGCTATGGTGAATTGAATGTTACCAGGCGTGCATTTTTTTGGTCCGGATAACAACCAATTCTAGTACAAATGCAAANTCTAACCTGAATATTATTTTGTGATGAATTAAGAAGAAGACGAGTTAGTCCAAAGGGATCTAGGCGATGAATGTTTGCGAAGAGCTATTCTATGATATCTTATATAGCTAAGGGTTTTGAAGGTTACTACAGAGAAGGGATGAGCAGAAAAAAACTATACACGCCCTTAAACATAGGTGTGTTCATACATAAAAAATAAAAAGCTCTAAGGTAGAGCTGAAAAATTCCTTCTTCACAGGTGTGCCCTTCGTCTGGAAGAAGTCTGTAAAAAACAACCCTTAAAGGTTTCTGATCATCATTCTAAAGGATAACCGCGAACCTTTTTTCCCCTTATAAAACTTCTTGGGAGATTTCGTTTTTATCTGACCTTGACCGTCATATATAATTATTACTTAAAACAAGATTTCCCAGTTTTAAAAAATGTCCTACTTCATTATCGAAATAACATGATGTTTTTCTCACATTATCATAATAACAACACTCCAAGTGTGATCTGGCTTTAAGATGTCAAACATGTTAATATGATATACATATTACACGTTCTTATGATTTTACTTTAAACAGCAATCTAACTGAATTAAATAAATCTAGTTTGTTAAATGGAAAACAACTTCCTTCTTCACAACTTGATTCGGATATGTATGTACTCAACCCATCGACATCTTTTTTAAATATACGGGCTTTAATTGCGCCATACTTTTTTGGTTATATTGTTTATTAACTACGACAAACAATTTTCAACGGTATCATCAACATCTATCTTTCTCTCCATGGACTGTTGGATTTCCTTTCACCTTAATCTTGCTCAACTTATTGATTTCCTTTCTTCTTATTATGTTCCTCAACTTATTGATTTCCTTTCTCTTCATTCTCGGATTAATTTAAAAGCATCACTTTCTGTGGCAATTAACAAACAGTTTACCTCCTTTAAAGATAAATCTATTTTTACGAAGAATAAACAGCTCGCCTATTTATCTACCTTCTTTAATCCGACACAACTCGTGCTGTTTTTGGAATATCAGTCTGATTCGGAGTCATCCTAATTCTGGCCTAACCCTTAAGCCGGATTTACACGGGTAGAGTAAACAGGAGAATAGAGTAGCGAGTAGAGTAACTCTACCCGTAGAACACCGAAAAAACGCTCAGTGGCGAGTAGTGTAGCTAGTAAAATTGGTAGAGTGGGAAGTAGAGTGCACTCTACTCGCTACTCTACTCTTTTGTTTACTCTACCCGTGTTAACCCAGCTTTAGAAAGACTGGTCGAAAATGATTGAGGTAAATGAAAGTATTAATGAGATAAATTGGTAATAGCCAATTAGATTTTTACTTGCAAGGTTATTTATTCAAATCAAAGTAGTCACCTATCTTTGTCACTTAATTGTCAACTAACTTTTATGTAGAAATGGGCTCATAGCCGCTCACCAAAGGTTTTTCTCTTTTTTAACAGCTTATTGCCAAGCTATATATTAGACTTTAGACGAACATTGCCGATTTATATTCTTGGATGACACCAAAAAATTAACTCGTAAAAAGCTGTATGTTAGTCACTTACTTTTTTGCTCTGTATCTCTAGAACTAATAATACACGAGTATACACTCGTGTATTATTATTTTTTGGTGTCATCCAAGAATATAAATCGGCAATGTTCGTCTAAAGTCTAAAATATAGCTTGGCAATAAGCTGTTAAAAAAGAGAAAAACCTTTGGTGAGCGGCTATGAGCCCATTTCTACAAAAAAGTTAGTTGACAATTAAGTGACAAATATAGGTCACTTAGACTACTTTGATTTGAATAAATAACCTTGCAAGTAAAAATCTAATCGGCTATTACCAATTTATCTCATTAATACTTTCATTTACCTCAATCATTTTCGACCAGTCTTTCTAAAGCTGGGTTAACACGGGTAGAGTAAACAAAAGAGTAGAGTAGCGAGTAGAGTGCACTCTACTTCCCACTCTACCAATTTTACTAGCTACACTACTCGCCACTGAGCGTTTTTTCGGTGTTCTACGGGTAGAGTTACTCTACTCGCTACTCTACTCTCCTGTTTACTCTACCCGTGTAAATCCGGCTTAAGGGTTAGGCCAGAATTAGGATGACTCCGAATCAGACTGATATTCCAAAAACAGCACGAGTTGTGTCGGATTAAAGAAGGTAGATAAATAGGCGAGCTGTTTATTCTACGTAAAAATAGATTTATCTTTAAAGGAGGTAAACTGTTTGTTAATTGCCACAGAAAGTGATGCTTTTAAATTAATCTGAGAATGAGGAAAAAGGAAATCAATAAGTTGAGGAACATAATAAGAAGAAAGAAAATCAATAAGTTGAGCAAGATTAAGGTGAAAGGAAATCCAACAGTTAAGAAAATAGTAAAGAAGAAAGTAAATAAATAAGTTGAGAAAATAGTAAATAAGACAGGAAATCAATAAGTTGAGAAAATAGTAAGGAGAAAGGAAATCAATAAGTTGAGAAAGAAATCTATAAGTTGAGAAGTAAGCACAGAGAATAGAATCAATTGAAAGGTCTCAAACATCTTTGACACAAATTTATTCTGAAATATATTGCCAAAACTTATCTGAATGAAATATTCCGATTTTCAGAGTTTAGTGATTCTTTACATTTTGTCCTATTTTGAAGGATTAGGAGACCCTTTAGCGATTACCGTTTCTTTATCTACGATAATATTTATCAATGAAAAGTAAACAACAAGCAATAACCAAGAAGAAGTCATTGTTTAAGACTATAAAAAGGTTATTAAAAACAACTTAAGTCCTAATATTTTGATAGCAATCAAAATTAAAGAATAAGAATTACGCAAAATTCTGGTAAATTATCTGAATGCGAAACCTCCGTGCACTATGGCTGCCCTGTAAATCATTTATACTCTTATTAAAAAACAATGGATTACAAGGTGATAGTATGCCGATCAGCTGTATAAACTTTCAACTCGCAACAACTTCGCTTTCAAGTTTATAATTCGCATACACAACTAGTTAGTCCTTTGCACAGCAGGTACCCCATCTATATGGTGATATTGGGTGAACACCGAGCGGAGGCTTTGGCAATGAATCTATATCAGTGGTCACCCAAGATGAAATCACGCCCGTTACTGTTTGATTTTATTGATAGTGACTCGAGACCTACAGATCACCTATACGGCTACCTATAAGGCCTTTAAAGTGTTAACTGTTTAACTTTATTGATATTGATATAAGAGCCAACAGATCTCCTATTCGGGATATCAAGACTTTGAAGTGTTGACTGTTTAACTTTATTGATATTGATATAAGAGCCAACAGATCTCCTATTCGGGATATCAAGACTTTGAAGTGTTGACTGTTTAACTTTATTGATATTGATATAAGAGCCAACAGATCTCCTATTCGGGATATCAAGACTTTGAAGTGTTGACTGTTTAACTTTATTGANTTCATCGAAAGGTGGTGGCTATGAATTCTTTGTAAACTGTTATTATAGCTGTAGGGTTTCTTTCTAATGTGTACCAAATTTCAAGTCTCTTAGATATAATATGATATAGGTTGATGAACAACTGTAATATTATATATTTACAGTTTTTAAAAATGAAATATTGTTAGTTTCAAAAATAATATTTTTGAATCTCATGAATTTTAAATTACTGTTAAGAATTATTGTACTTTAAAGTATTTTGAATTGATAATAATTACCATTTTCAGTTCTTGTCTTTTTTTTTGGTAAGGTAGTATCTAATCTAGGTTGTTCTTGATTGTAATTGGGATATTAATAGTTTTGAAATAGTATACCCAAAACTTAATCCATCTTTAAAAGATCCCGAACATAAAGATGCCAATCTGCAAAATTTATCTACAATCCTCAGATATACATTAGAGTGTCGATTAACCGAACATCAGTTGTCCAAACGTTTAATTATCCGAACTGGCTTCATGGAGGGAAAAAAAAATAAATAATAATAATAATAATTCCTAGAAAGAGCAGTGTTAGCTGTATAAAGGGATATCAGATTTTGATGAATTCAGTTTGACGGGGCAGACATTAACATTTGTTTACTAACAATTGACTTTTGTTTCTCTATGTAATTTGAACCATTTTACCATTTTTTTTTTTTTTTTTTTGGAATAAAATCTTGGCCTTTTCAATTCCTTTTTCTTGGAGCATCTAAAATACCATATTTATCATCTGATTTCAATTCTCTAATATATATTTTTCATCCCTTCTTTCCTGCTTAAAAGCTCCCTTTTTATATCTTGATCAAATAAATAATAGTGAAAAAAATATATCCCCCCCCCCTGTTTTTTATATATATTTTATATAGATATTATATTTTTATAGCGAATAAAAAAAAATACGAATGAAGTATCCAAAATAAATATATACATTTCTAATTCAAATTTATGTATATCTAAATAATAAAATAATGTGATTTATTTTATTCATTCATAAAAAAAAGTAAATAAATAAAAGTATTAGAAATAGTTGTTAAAAATAAAAAATTATTTTATGCGATAAATATCATTCCAACAAAAATTCAATTCACAATGTAAGGTATATATGAGGTTTAGATGGTTTCGGTTATTTCACTGTTAATTTTCATATTAATCTTAGAGCTTTTGAATTTGATTTTCTGATTCTTAGTTAACATTTTATATTTGTTTTATTTATTTTCTCTTGATCTTTAGGGTTATCAATCAAAGGAAGTAACTAAACCCATTTTATAGTTTATGGTTATCAATAAGACTAAATCCATTTTAAAGTTTAAAGTACATTTTGATAAAATTAATAAATTTGTGACGTTCTGACTCCAATTTTAATGATGCCCCCTTAAAAAAGTCGGTAATACAAATAGCAAATAAAAATTTGTTTTCACCTATATTTAACCAAGAGTGCTGTTCGGAACTCCGAAGTAACAGAAATCTATCTTTAAAAGAATAGAGTCACATACAATGGGGATAAATTTAAGGATAAGAGGTAGGAGGAGACCGGCGTAGCTGAGTGGTTAGGGTACTTGCAACTCGCCTGAAATGTAGGTCTAAACACCGACATATCTGGTGTGGTGAGTTCGAATCCCAGAAAGGTAAGAAAAGTTAATCATTGATCAGGTGTTGAGGAGTAAAGTGCCGTAATTGATGAGTTGATCAGCAAAACAAATAATCAGCGAAGTAGTGAGATAATATGTAATATATTATAATATATGTACCATATTATTCATAATAATCAAAACGCTGTACGTAATGGATGATTTTTATTCTCTGACATTATCTGAATAAATTGATGCAATGCAGTAAAGTTCAATGTACATCATTATTACTTAATGACGCCCTCAAAATCAATCGAAATTGCCTTGCTCAGGATGAATCACGTCCATGAAGGGCTAAACCTGATGAAGGATGAAATAATCAATTCCGAAACTTCATTTGGTTAATATAAAACATCCGAAATATTTACCGATTTTTAAAAACGAGTTTAAACCTTTGGCGTGAGATGAAAGTTACTCATTAACACCTCAACCGTTGGCAAATAAAATCATAGTAAGTACTTCCTGATGAAAAGCAAACAAAGAGGTAGGGGGGAAAAAACCAACCACACTTGAGTTGTCATACGATTCACAGATTCTACACGTTTTTATTTTCTCTCGCCTCCGTTTCGTAACCTTAAATGTTGTTGGGAAAATCTAGAAGGAAAGTGAAAAAGAGAGTATTAAAAAAAAATCCACTTTGACAGGGTAAATATTTGTCCGTAGCAAATCTTATTTGGGAGTGGGTAACAGTGTAGGGACGCGAGGGACCCTTGAAGGAAACCCCTGGCATCGATTTACAGCTGCTCCACGATATATTTGCATTTCCACAGGGGGCTTTCCCTTTACCACATTTTCTAAGGGAAAAACTCTCGCCTAGGATCTCACCGCGATTCAAGGAAAAAATCCCTTTTTAAAAGCACGCAGTGTGTTCAGACTTCCACATCTAAAATTGAGTTAAGTTAACAAGATATAGCCTTACTTTAAGTTAAGAAATTACCATTTCCTGTCATAATATGTTAATTGAACATCAACAAATACTTCTCAAATCAAATTTTATTATCAAAACTGTTGGGATATAAAGTTAAAAGCAACGGTAATACGTGAAAGAACCCGACTATAAATATAATGTAATAGTTTATTTGAATTAAATGATACTATAAAGATATAGAAGATAATTATTCAAAACTATAAAGTTTATCTCCTTCACAATTATTCAATGTTCAGAAGTAATTATATAGTTGTATAATTTTGATTATAATCTTAAGTTTCCCACACGACACCGCTGCTTTATAACCCATTAAATGTATTATTATGTATTTAAGTATGCATATACTTAATCTCAATTATTATAGATATCATATTAAAGTTTTTATAGAAATTGCTAGATATGCCAAAATCAGTATAATATAAATTAGTAAGATTATAAGAAAAATAATTATAAAAATAAAATGGAAATTCTGGACTTGATGGATGGAATTAACCAACTTTATTGTTATTACCTAAAGAGGGTTATTTATTAAAATTCCTCTTGTAATACCTCAGAACATGTACTTCTCTGAAGATGCTACTAACCCAGGTGTGAAACTTCGGGATCTATAGACATCGAGACATTGTCAGCATCAAGAAATCGACAATCTTGGAACTTCAGTATGGAATATTAGTAATAGTAATAGTATAGTATTAGAACTTCAGTTGGAATATGATTCCAACTGTGGAAGCATACGTAAATTTAAATATAAATTTGGCACGTCTACGTACTGCACGAGCTGTTACGCCACGGAGTTATTGAGAAATAGATCAAATTTTACGATAGAAATGGCAATCATGTTTTTCAATAACCTAGAATATTACAAAAACTATAATGTATTGCTTCAATCTTACCTAAGGAGCAAAACCATAGTTGATCGTTCTGAAAAATACAATTATTTTAAGTCTCCGCGAATTCAAGAATTCCAATAAAGAAATCCGTTCAGACATCTGGGAACATTTTGGTGTCGTGTCTGCCTATCCTTCGACATTTTTGTCGAACCAACATATCTTAAAAACAACTCGTCCGCTTATAATGAACTTTCGTTGATGGGTCATTGCAGTAGCTATGTTGCACACTAATTGGTTGACTATTTTAAATTGAGACAACTGATAAAAAGATTGCATTGGTACACTGGTTATGTGTACAAATGTAATATGAATAATATAAAAATATGTTGTTGTTATATTTTCTTGGTTATTAATATTACAACAAATTAAAGTTAGAAATAATTCGAATTGAAAGATGTCATTTCATCCTAAATAATTTTACCGTTATAATGTTTTTAGGACAATTTGTTGAGGCAACAGTGCTAATCTTGGGCAAGGGTCCAGGTAGGTTAGGAGGCCGGCCCCAAATCTTCTTCAGGATTGTTTCCTAGACCACGGTTTAAGGTTTAGGGTCTAACTAACGTAACACAGAATTGTTTTATCTGTTTTTGCGTGTTTGATGTTTAATTTTTTGTTGTTGAAGTCTAGTAAAAGGAAGGTATTAAAGCAACAGGTGGGTTTTCTACCTGAACACAATTATGTTCCATCACAAATCCTTCCAACCCTATTACTTTTTTCCTTGACTTAATACTTCATTCAAAAAAACTAATTTTAAAAATAATAATACAATAATTCGCTTACGTTTTATGATGCAACAAAAAAACCTTTTTAAAAAATTATTTAGAAAACTTAGAAGTGCCATTCCTCTCCTTTATCCTCTCTTTTTACTTGTCTATCAAGCAATTGCAATCATTTATATAATCGAGTAGTGTCCCCATAACGACTCACCTCGAAATGATTTGCAATAGAGATGATTAGTAATGACGTCACAAAATGGCGTAAGCTTTCAAAAATGTATTTGATTCGGTTTGTTTGTTCTTTTTCCTTATCACCTGTTATCAATCCTATGTAATTTGAATGAGGGATTTTTATAATTAATTATTAAATGACTACTGATTTCTAAGA
>KZ651114.1:1087491-1155859 GCA_001010745.2 Gerris buenoi
AAAAAAAACCTGTTTATACAGCGGTTTCTACGATTTGGTTGCAGGTTTATATTTGTTTATTAAATAAATTATAGGTACGCTAACATATGGCGCTTGTTGGAGGCTTTGTTTCTCCAACAAATGTTTAAATTTCTCTAACTTTATTAAATATTTACTGGAACACAGCGCCTTTCCAACTTTATGATTATTTTTATCGAGTTATATATCTTAATTTGTTTTTTTCTTTGCGAGGAAGCTATGTGCCACATTAATTGGCAGAGTATTTGTAGTTAGTTTAAATGTGGTGGGCGATTAAATAGTGTACGAACCACGAGCAGTAAGCGCTATGACAGGCCTCGGGCGGTACGTAAATCGTAGGTACGTAAATAGCTATTGCAACCTATTTTTATCAAATTTGATTGATTTCCCCTCGTTATTAAATCTGTCATACTTGTTTTGATTTTTCTTTTTCTTTTTTACATGAATTAGAGTATAAATTTAGCCAATTTTATTTATTTAGAAATATTACTAGGGCCCGGTATTTAAATTAATTTGGGGCTATCTGCGGGCTACTTTTGATAAACCATCCAAATTTCATGAAAATCAGATGAGTACTTTTGAACATATAGGTATAAATAAATGTATGATTGTGCGCATGTGGAAAAGAAAAAAATGGGCGAAGGTTGACACATAATGGGACTCCCTTGTCAGTTAATTATGACCAACCATACAAATTTAATTAAAATATAACATGTAGTTTTTAAGATTTGTTGGTTCGCAAAATTGAGGGACAGACCAATAGACAGTTGTTTCTCGGAGTCTTATATGCTTTGAATTGTTTCTCAAAACTACAGTTCGAAATTCACTTAGTCTTAGTTCTAGAAAAAGAGCAAATGCAGTCTTACATCGCCTATTCTTACACTATTATAATATGTCCGATAAGATCAACGAAGTGTTATTTTACAGCCTTATCATGTTTATAAAGATGGTAATTTCAAAAACAATAGTTTCTTCTTTAAAGGACTTAATAAGCCATCCATAAACAAGATTTCCTAAGCATGTTTATATAATAGACATGAATGGGGTTAAGTCGGGTTCTTTTCCAGTAGTTTTTAGGTAGTTACAAAGAAACGGTTCTGACATAAGAAATACCAGAAAAAAGGGAGAAGGGAACTTCATATCAGTAGGAAATGGACAGAGACAAAAGGGCCCCAAGAACTTTACTTTTAGGGCCAAGGCCATTGCCTTCCTCTCCCTTTCTGCCTCGTCTGCTAATGGGAGACATTTCCTTTCCAGAGATAGCCCTAAAGTTCTTAGAGGATCTTGATTAGGCACAATATATAACTTTTCTTGGGCGACGTCTCGCCTAGCAATCTTGGACAATGACTCACTTCTTGCCTCATAAATTCCAGGCTTTACTCTGAATCTTGCTTTTTTCGGGTTGGGTGCGTAAAACAAGAAAACATTTGGAGATGGACTGTTCCAAGTGATAAAATGTTACAACTGTTTGTTTGTTATTTTATTTTATTTTTTTATTTTCAGCATGTAAGATAAACATTTTAGTTAAATAAAAAGATAATACGAAAGTGTTCTTTTTTTTCAAGACAGTGCTTTACTTTACTTGCTTTGTTCTGAGATTGTTTTGCAGCAGTAAAACAATCTCTAATGGAAATTTCCTTAAAATCCTGATTTAATAAAATGTAATCTGCTTTCAAATCTTTCTCTAAGAGATTAGGGAACTATAAGTGTATTTTTTAAAGTTAAATAAAATGAAAATCAATTATCATATTAGCGATAGCGAGGGTAGTAAAACCACACGAGCAATGCAAAATTTCGTTTTCGCACGAGTTGCGTACCGTACTTTATCTACGATTGTTAGATTTTACTACGTTTTTATTAACTTGGTTTCTTGTTTGTCCAGTACAAATCTTGCAATCGAATTTTAACTAACATCCCGAGTAGCTAGACATTTGAAACTTTCAGAACAGCTCAGAACACGATGACAATGCATTATTTTAATACTTTTAGTCATTTTTCACCAGAATTTAATTCGTTTTCAGCAAATTCCCTGAATGAAAAGTTATTTCGGAAAAAATCCGCAAGTTATTTTATTTGTAATAAACATTAAATGACAGCAAAACAGGAAATATATCGATTGTATTATTTCAAATATATCGATGGCACGGTTTAAGAAAATTTAAAAACATAGTATATGTTATTTAGTAAAAGTTATTTTTATCTTGCAATTATTAATAAATACAGAAACAAATAATAAACTTCCTGTATGTAAGTTTGTATTTCTCTTAAGATAAAGATGACATTAATTCATTAGTTGTATTTTGTGCCGAATTAATTATTTCGGGAGGCGTATTATTCTCCTTATTTTCGTCATAATCACTTAAATCGCTCATTCTTTTTCATTAAAACCTCGATATAAACAGTTACTTTAATTGAACTAACATAAAATTAGTTTTGTTAAATGTAAACAAACTCTCTAATCGCGCGTAAAGTTGAAGAATTCTTCTTTTTTACCACCCTAGGGCGGTAAAGAAGAGGAATTCTTCAGATTTATGACACGCGCATGAATGAATACAAGTACGTTAAGAATCACTTTCTACGCATCTAAACAGAGATACAATGTTTATATTTCGTATCAATCGTAGATAAAGTATCTTCGCTAGCAAATAAAGCTATTTATTTATTTATTATCTTGGAGTTTTATCAATCTAATATTCACTCGCAATAACACATACTATACAATAGTATACTACAACATAGTACACATACAATATAGTATAGTACATCTTGAATACAGTATACTGTATTCAAGATTGGGGTTATTCTACTCATTTTAAACATGTACTCAGAATTCAGAAATGTGTCGTGAGAATCATCACTAAAACTCATCCTTTTAAAACCTGTAAACCCATCTTTCAGGAACTCAAAATTTGAATAGCTATAGCCCATAGCCCAATTTATCCCCTTAAAAAAGACTGGAGAATATCTGGGAAGATCCAGAAGAGATGGGAATTAAAAGCTTTACAACCAACCTCCACTGAGTTAAGATTACTTAAAAATTACTTTCTCAAAAAGACTTAAAACATAGATAAATTTCTCTTGTACCTCATTCTGTAGAATATTATTACACCTTTTTTCAAACTAATCTTTAAATATTTTTAATGTTAATCAACTGACAAAGTAGAAAGCCTTAAGACAAAACTACAGATATAATAAATAAAATATAATATTTAAAAAATTAAATAAAATTATTAATTTCTACGATAAATTGAGTTGATATGAGTCAAACGTCTAGGATTAAAATTATCATTTTAAAAAAAGATTGTTTAATGTTTTTTCACGGATATTTTTATCCCTAATAGAAATGAAATAGAGTGGTTTGTCGCTATATCTCTCTTTATTAAGGTTTAAAAATACATTTTAAACTTGAATTTAGAATTTAAAAAACATTTTAGATTAAATTTGATACCCACATGGATTAAAAGGGAATTAATTTTGTGTATGCCGCATTTAACCTAATGTTTTTTTAGTTAATTTTATTTGTTCTGGCTCTCTATTTCTTTTTTTTTTATTTCAATTAAAAAATATAACAATTCTCAGAATGCTTTAATAATATTAACGCATTTCCCAAAACGAGGGTTTTTATTGTCTCATTGAAAACTAAAGGAAACAACTCTCTATGATAATTATAATCCTGCCTTTAGTGCTGTTAAAACCAATTCAAATGTACCATTTCACCAATTTACGTGCGTAGAAATACGAATGGTACTTTGTACTTTTACACATATTTTTGTACCAAAAATACCAGAAAAGACATCTTGTTGTAGCAAGGCGACAATAACGCATACCTTAACTTGAAAGTTAAAGATTAAGCACTATTGATTGATAAAGAATCATAATACCGGGAAAGCGAGGAACAATCAATATGCATGCTTAAGGAAACTCCAAACTAATGTAAAATAAAGTACCTTTATACTTTTAATTAAAATAAATAATTGAGAATAAGACCACCAAAGCATATAACTATATGTAATATGTAAATTATATGTAACTATATATCTATATGTAAAGATAACTATATGTAAATTTAGATCTTCGGAAGATAAAGAGTCAGAGATTTTGTGAATCCCGACATTTCGTCCCCATTATAGGGATCATTCTCAAGAGATGAGATTAATTTTTACCTGAATCTCATCATCAACTCTCTAGAGAACGATCCCTGTAATGGGGACGAAATGTCGGGATTCACAGACGCTGTCTCCTAGATTAAATGTAGTTTTTATGATTTCAGCTTAAACTTTAACAACAGCTGAGAGAGGATAGGCAATAAAGTGCACCTCGGAGACCTAGCTGTTATTTGGGATTTTCAAAAAATATCAAATTATGTTCTTTGAGTTGTCAGTATACCTGTTAGAATAATTACATCTAACAAATGGTTTTAAATTTATAAAGATTAATAATTATCTATTTTAGTAAGTAGAAAGTTGGTTCCTTTAGTTGTTTGTTCACTTTACTAGTTGCTACCCAGCAACTAGTAAGTTAACTTAAGGAGACAAATGAAAACGCACTCTTTAGCGATATTTCGACCCCTCTCCTTGGGTCATTCTCAAGCTAGAAACAATTTATTAACAAAAAAAAATCGGGTATGTGGTACCTCGGAACTTTTCCTCACTTCAGGGGCCACTAAAGTGGCCTCCCCTGCTGCTTCGCAGGAGGAGGGAGCAGCGTTGGACGTGGTCAGTACTTGGATGGGTGACCGTTCTAAACTAACTGATTTATTATCATTCTTTAAAAAAAACCTTATTTTTAATAACTATATTTTTTTTAATTATTTGAAGTTTGGCGGTATTTTGACAATTTGAACAAATTTTGACGTCATCAAAATCATCTCACTAATAAATAATTATATTCGCTTATAAATTTTAAACTAATAAATGGAATTTCATCCACATGGTTTTCCCATGGTTTTTTTAAACTTGTTCCTTATTTTTTTCCGGTTCCAACGATATGCTATAAGTCAAAAACCTATATGTAATTTCAGTATTTTAACGGTCAAAGTTTAAAAATTCAAAAATTTATAACTTCAAAATGGCGGTCAATATCAAAATGAAATTAGGCGGGCTTGTTTGTCATACAGAGAGGTACATTCGTGCCAAATTTCAACGACTAAGCAAACTGGGTTCAAGATGGCGGGAAAAGTTGATATTCCGGGCGGCACAACTACAGGTTAGGACTGATTTTTCTGCCAAGTTTCAACTCTCTAGGTTAAATACCTTGGGCGCTACGATGATAACACACATACATACGTCATGATAATAATTCCGTTGAAATCTCGAAAAAAATTTGTTGGTGAAAACAATACTTTTCCTACTATTAGTAGTGAGAAAAAGTTAAAAATTACTATACAGGCATTGACAATTACAAAACTTTACACTAATTTGACATTAACAATTTACACCAACTATTTTAATTTAACTATTAATTTCTTACTGACCTGGCTCACTAGAAGATCACACTATATTTGAAATGTTAAAAACTTTGAAAATAAATTTATAAATTAATGAATCGTCTGATTCTCGTCAAAATTCCCTAAAAATCAAAAATATAACCATTAATTTGGTCATGTTATGTTAATTGTTATCAAAATTTTAATCAGAAGTTAATTATTAGAAATTGTTACTTACTGCATATGGATCTGTTGAAATCTAAGAAGGTAGTCAATACTAATCCTATACATTGCATACTAATTACATTATTATATAATTAAATGAAACATATTATTGTTAAAACTAAGTCCAATACACCAATTCTATTATCACACTGGTTATTGTTTGTCAATCTTATATTATCGAGATTAGTTGTTACTAGCTTGAGAATGACCCAAGGAGGGGTCGAAAAATCGCTAAAGAATGCGTTTTCATTTGTATCCTTAAGACCCAGCAACAAGGAAAGTGAATTATCTATGTTGCTTTAATAAGTTATAAATTAATATCAAAGTGTTCACTTAAGCAATTAATTTAAAACTCCGAAGTTTGTTTGCTTGTTCCTTTAAAAAATACTTAAATTTAAGAAGTAGTTTATTCTTTCTTTTAAAATAAAATTGTTAACTTTTCATAGGTTAATTGCTTTGACAACAATCCAAGTTAATTTGTGCTCTTTACCTGAGAGGAATTGTTCTTTTATACAACTACTAATTTTGTTTTTTTTAGATTACAAGGAGGGTAAATAGGTTGTTGCTCTGGGGAAAAAAGTTTTTTAATGTCTCATCCTTATTTTTAAGTATATTTTTTGCCCACCTACTTTTATACTTTTTAATACCATTTTAAACTTTAAAAAAAAAAAAAAAAAAAAAAAAAAAATGTTTTAAAACCTTAAAAACTTGTGCTTTTTTCAAAGAAACAACATCATACTCGACCGCAAAAGCATGTTTCTACTCTAGGCAAAACTCCTTTGGACTTCTACTTCATTATTTACGTTGCCTTTTAACGTTGTTTTAAAGGTCCCTAAAGAAGGACCAAGAAGGAAAGAAAAAAAAATTTAAGGAAAAAAGAAAGAAAAAACCTTTTGGACTCTTGTCGAGTTATAACGTTGTCTTCGAGTTTTTTGAAACCTCCCCCCAAAAAAATGTTCTTTTTGGGTAAAGTTACCAAAGTTTTTTCTTCTTCAATTTCAATAAAGGATGTTGCACAGCAAAGTAAGTCTGGTTTTTCCGCTGACAGTTAGTACTTTTTACTCCAACTTGGACTAATTATAACTAATTTCCCTCAGTTTTTCGTGGACTTCACTTTTAGTCAAAGTAGAAGGAAGAGACTAATCGGTGCTTCTTTTTAAAAAGCTTTCTTTAGTTACTTTATTTCCTTGAGCGAGCAAACTTTATTTTTTTCAAGGCAAAGAAAAGAAGGAATGCCTTTTATCTCTCTCACTCTCTCACCTCTTATCTCTTAAGTTTAATGATTAAATGTAATTTGAAGATGAACACACCCCCCTCTTAAAAGAAAGAAAAAAAAGAAGCACTTCAACCTAGTGATATATTTTTTGTGACTGAAAAATTATTGAATTTAATTTTCTTCTGTATAGCCCTTACATTATTACATCTTTTATAGTAAGATTAAAAATCTATTTAGTGTTTTAATAGTACATTACGCGTCTAGTGCGGAAAGTAGCATTTTACATGCGAGTGTGGAGTTTGCACCCGAGCGAGAGCGAGGGTAGTAAAACCACACGAGCAAAGCAAAATGCAGTTTTCGAAAGTGTTGCGTAACGAATTTCATCAACAAATACGATTGTTTAATTTTAATAATAAATACAGGGAAAAAGTCCAGTCATGCACCATGACTTATAAAGAGCGAATTTTCAAATAAATCTGCATAATATTGGCTTATGATACGATAATATAGGAAAATTATGGTTTAGAATTTGAATGGGTGAAAAAAAAAAAAAAAAAAAAAAAAAAAGGTCACAAGGGTACAGGGTACAAAAGTCGAAATAGTATTTAGCCTTCTAAATGCATGTCGTTGGATAGCCATTTAAGAGTACAGTAATTGTTGTTAAGTAAATTTTTATCATATTTTTTATAAGAGGGAGTAAAATGGAAAAACACGTTTTAATGCTTTTTTAGGCCCTAAATTGACAATATTTAACCTCTAAATGAACTCCAAAAATTCTGGCCAACCAACTCATTCTTTCTTTTGATATTATTGACATTAACTTTGTTTGACATTTTTAAGTGCATCCTAAGTGGAGATAACACATATATATGCATATATGCATACATGTATACATACATAAATAAAGTGTTAAATTTTAGGAATCGATTCAGAATGGTCTAAAACGGATTTTCATGGAGAAAATTTTCAAAAATTCGCATTAAAAAATTTTAAATCCATTACAATGTTCTTCGAAAATTCGCTAAAACAGTTACGTTAATTAAACAAACAGCAAATTAGTTTTGTTAAATGTAAACAAACAGGCTAATCATGCGATAAGGTGAAGAATCATGAAAAGCGCATGTGCAATGAATACAACTAAGATGAGAATCACTTTCTAAGCATCCAAAAATGTTTATATTTCGCATCTATCTTAGATAAAATTATTTTTATTTGAGCAAATGGGGTTATCGTCAATATCAACTTTAAAGCACATATTTGTACTATAATTCAAATATTAGGATAATTTAAATAGTCAGATAGTTTTGTATGAAATGTTGTGTTTCGAGACACAATTAAATGTTTTAAATTATGGACAGGTCATTAGGAGAACAATACAAGGTTTTGGGGTCATTATTCAAGGTGTGTTATTTAAGAAGAATTTCAAGAAATACAGGTAAAAATTCTCTCCACAACTGAGTACTGAACCCCCAATCTTTGTGTTTATCTTACATCTTAAATTTCTAAGGTTAGTTTAATTATATAGTTATTATAATTGTTATTAACTTTGTTAGTATTATTATTATCAATACCTAATATTTGAAAGAAGAGTTATGAGAAGGATTTATAGAGCGAGTAGAAGGAACTTTAGAGGTGGCGTAGGAGCTCAACCAGATATTGCAAGGGCAGGTTATCCTACGATTTGTAAAAGCACAGAAAGGTGGTTGAAATAAGTTCAGCGCATGTATAAGAATAGGATGCCTGCTAGGATTGCCAGACCTAGATTGCACTCGAGGAGAAGGACAGGACTGCCCCGCAACAGATGGATGTACGGAGTGTCCTGCAGGACTTAGCCACTGTGGACGATCGAGGCTGGAAATCCAAAGCAGACGACCGACGGAGACGAATGGAGGCGATTTTTAAGAGGCCAAATTCCACTGTGGGCTGGCTGTAGCGCCAGATAAAGAAAATAAAAGAATCAATACCTTAGAGGTGTGTTATCATTAGTTATTATTAATAACTAACTTGGTTGCAAATTATTCTAAAACTAAAAAAGTATGATAAATCGTACGTCTATCGTACTTCTTTAAACTTACATGTCACTTAAAGAGAACCTCGAAGCACGATTAGAATAAAATTAAAATGTATAAATAACCCTGTGTTTAACAACTAATAAATTAACCATTTCTAAAAAGTACTTAATTAATTATAAGGAAAACAATGCACATTATTCAATTTACTGATTTAATTATTAATCAAAATAATATACAATAATTAATCTTATAATCAACCATTGTTACAACCCTTACTACCCGTTGCCGATTAGAAAAATAATAATCTCTCACGAGATGAAATATTATCCGGCCTTTTCAAGCAAAAAGAAAACAAACCAATTCTCTTTCAATGAATATTGAAGAATGCTTTAAAAAAAAGGATCATATTTTGAAATCAATCAAATTAATTGTGAAATGGCGTGGGTTTTTAGACTAATTATATTTTATACAATTCACATCCACTTTTTTGCAAATATTTATTTATATCTACCTTTTTGAAATCCTCTTATACTTATTTCATAGCAACATTTATATATGTGGATATAAAATATACGATATAGTTAATTTATTAAAACAGTATATTAAAATTAACTAATGTTATAGATGATATGTTATTAAATTAAGTTTTAACAAAAGAATAGACTGCCAATTGGTGTGACACATAGCTTTCCTTACATGCTATCACGTACTATATTGATTTTATACTTTTAAAAGCCATTATTGTTGAATTTGCTTACTTATTTCCACCGTTTTTTTAATCTGCCAAAATTGTTTGGATTTTTTACATAAATTAAAGTATCAGTTTAGCAAAAGTTAAAGAGCGCGGAAGGTTCAAATTTATCTGGGCCTATAAGCTATACTTTCGATAAACTGTAATAGTTTCATACAAATCAGATTAGTACTTTTGAAGCTATAGGTTAAAATAAATGTATGTTTGAGCGCATGTGGAAGAGAAAAAAAATGAGCGCATAAGGTTGAAATTTATATGGGACCCAACAATGAGCTACTTATGATCTACCCTACAACATTAAACATTAAAATCGGACGTTATTAGAGGAGATATTAGATAATATGGATATAATATTATATAATTGGATATAATACGGAGATATTAAGATAATATGGTTCACAAAAATTGAGTGACAGACCGACAGACACACACGGAACCAAAAATTTTCCCTGGCATCTGAAACGGATTTCTGTCTTGGCATTTTTTAAATCTGAGAAATAAAATATTTTCGTTCTTCAGAACGATCACATAGCTTCCGTTGCCTTCGGTAAGCTCGAAAGCAAAATACATTAGTTATGTATACCAATAAACATATTAGGTATATAAATGTAAGAGTTTGTTACTTTAATTTATTCTGCCATTAAATTACTAACAATAAACAATAGAGTAGGGAAGAAAAAGAAAAGTAAAACTGTCCAATGACGGAAAGGATGTATTCAAGCTTTTATTTAGTGTCACTTCTCTGTTTGGGACAAAACATGTAATCTAGATTTGACCCATTTCAAAATCAATAATCACTCTGAAATTTGGAATTTTTTTGGCACAGACATGTTCCGGATGACATCAAAACAATAATGTCATTAATTTTAAAAATTTATATTATAATCCAGTAACTTTGTCGCCTAAACGTATGGGATAGTATGCGTCAAATCCGGTAGTTCTGAATTTTTGCAGACATGTTTATGATGTTGGCCTAATGAATAATCCAAGTTTGTGACCTCGAGCGCCGAACGCAACTTTGTCAAAAATCGAAAAAACCGCGAAAAAATCGTTATTTTTTCAAATTTTGGCGATTATAACCCTAAAGGACTAGTTTTTGAAAAAACGTTTTAAATACGTTTTTAAAGTAGACTAAATTTGCTACAATATGATACTAGAATTGTCTCTGTAGACCCAATAGTTTTCGAGATAAAGCCTTTCAAAGTTTATCATTTTTTTCGAACTTCGCAATTATTTGCAATATATTTTTGCTGAGATGCAGCCTCTCAACACCTCTGCGTATGATTTCTTGCGGCTGCACGAAGGGTTGTGGGAACGCGTGCAGCTGCAGGAAGGCAGGATTAAAATGCTCATCAGTCTGCAGGCACTGCAGCGGGGCCCCTTGTGACAATATACCTGATGTTGTAGTTGTAGATATCCCAGAAGGTCACGATCTGTCCGATGTCGAAATGGAGGATGGCTTGTGGGCACAACGACTATTCATCACCATACTTCGACGATTCATCACCACCCCAATAAGTCGATCCAGATACGGACGAACCTCAACTGGGACCTTCCAAGAGGGCTAAATTAATTTATTTTTTTGATTTTGAATATTACTCAATTTCCTAACAAATAAACTTTAACTTTTGTTGTAATTATCTTTTTTACTTCATTATTCGTAGCTTAACTTAAACATCATTGTTCACACTTCTCATTTTCTTTTTTAACATACTATCATAAAAGTACAGGGCTTCGATAGTATAATCAGGATCAAAATTAATTCAGCCCTCTTAGGAGGTCCTAGTTGAGGTTCGTCCTTATCTGGATCGACTTATTGGGGTGGTGATGAATCGTCGACGTCTTGTGCCCACAAGCCATCCTCCATTTCGACATCGGACAGATCCTCGCCTTCTGGGATATCTACTACTACAACATCAGGTATATTATCATAAGGGGCCCCGCTGCAGTGCCTGCAGACTGATGAGCATTTTAATCCTGCCTTCCTGCAGCTGCACGCGTTCCCACAACCCTTCGTGCAGCCGCAAGAAATCATACGCAGAGGTGTTGAGAGGCTGCATCTCAGCAAAAATATATTGCAAATAATTGCGAAGTTCGAAAAAAATGATAAACTTTGAAAGGCTTTATCTCGAAAACTATTGGGTCTACAGAGACAATTCTAGTATCATATTGTAGCAAATTTAGTCTACTTTAAAAACGTATTTAAAACGTTTTTTCAAAAACTAGTCCTTTAGGGTTATAATCGCCAAAATTTGAAAAAATAACGATTTTTTCGCGGTTTTTTCGATTTTTGACAAAGTTGCGTTCGGCGCTCGAGGTCACAAACTTGGATTATTCAATAGGCCAACATCATAAACAAGTCTGCAAAAAATCAGAACTACCGGATTTGACGCATACTGTGATGTATAAAGTTACTGGACTATTAGTCAATAAATTAATAAATTTTTAACATTTATATGGAATAATTTGTAATTTGGTTAACTATAATTTGATTTCTAATTCATTTTAATTTCTTTTAAATGCTATTTATAAGACGGGGGTTTTCTTTTGTCTATTTGATATGTTAAATTAGATATACATATTTATTGTAATATCGATAAGGCATAACATTTTTTTATCCAACTAAAAAGAAGCAGTTTGTAATCATTTTCCCTATGGGATATAATTGTTCATGGGTTATTTTTATTTTTTCTTTGCTTGTAAATTTTCTTTGAAAACTGTCGAAGCTAACAGTAAGGTAGAGGCAGTGTGTTTTCATTTGGTCTTCTGTGAAACGGACCAAACTAACCCGTAAAGTCAGATAATGGAGTAGCTGCACGTGGATGTCCCAGTATGAAATCCATACCACTATCATAAATCCATACTCAGAGTCCATACAGCTTTAAAAAAAAAACCCTTTCCTCCTAGCTTCATTTGTATTTGTCAAATGCCTTAAGCCCCTAGCCTGGTGGCTCACCGTAAAATCCAGACGAGTGTTGGCAAAAAGGGGCATCAATCTCAATATCTGGTTGGAACGATTTTTGGCCTCCGATAAGCCGGTATTTTGGCGGTGTTCCCGCCATTCTACTATTACCTCTACCTCCCTCCCTTCCTAACTCACAGTTATGGAACCAATCGCAGTTAGGAGGAGGAGAAAAAACCCCGAAATGGGCAGTTAATATCAATTATATTCGATTGAGCTTCATACTGGACCTTTTCGCTCTTAAAGAGATAAAAGAAAAAATTGGACTAAAAACCAATCTGTATCAAAAAATAAAATAACAATTCAAAATCTAACCCTAAAAAAGGATATAGTGAATGTATATATAAAAAAAGAAGACAAAACAAATATAAACAATTTTATACTTTTTTAACTCATAGATACTAAAAAGTTGAATAAATTATTTTTATGGCATGCACATTAGTATTTGATGTATTTTCACATTTTAAGAACTATAATATTGTTGGTTTTTCCCAAATTTACACCTTTCTCTGAATGGAGCTTGAGCACCTTAACCGATTTTAATGAAATCCTGCAGTAAGTAGATCATACTTTGAGGCTGAATCATGAAAATGAAAAGCATAATCATGAAATCAATTTTCAAGCTTATTTATTTATTTTTAATCATTATTTTAGATTTTTCCATTAACAGTTGAAGTAAGAATACGCGAACTTAAGTCATACTTCCACTTGCAATAGTACTTCATAACTAGTGATGAATTATATTAAAAAATTGTATTCCACTAAAAACTAAAAAATTGTTGCCCAACAAACAGGCCCTCTTGAAATTATCAGGCCATATAGGCCAAAAGCCACAAAAAGTAAGTAAAAAGTGTGTAAAAGTGTACAAAAAGCGTTTGCTCTTGTCTTAGTATGGGTCTTCATCTTATAAAATGTGTATCCCTTTGAATATGTTCTATTATTTTACAATGCGAACATATCGATTATTCACATGAATAATCGATGTGTATGAAAAAGTATAGGTACACATAAAAATAGACTGCCAATTGGTGTGGCATATAGCTTCCTCGCATCCTATTACTATTACGTACTTTATTGATTTTATGGTTCTACAAGGTTTCCCGCGTTATTCAAACTGTCATAAGAGTTTTCTTTTTTTTACATAAATTAAAGTATCAATTTAGCAAATGCTAAAGAGCGCAGTCGGTTCAAAATAATCTGGGGCTATCTATGAATTATAAAAGTTTCATGCAAATCAGATAAGTATAGGTACTTTTGAATCTATAGGTGTAATAGTTATTTACGTACCTAGAGCAGTAAGGGTGTTATTACAGGCCGAGGGCGAAGTTTGAAAGCATGAGTGCGTAGCACAAGTGCGTTTAACACCCGAGGCCTGTCATAGCGCTTATTGCTCGTGGTGCGTACACTATTTTATCGCCCTCCACATGTAAACTAACTACAAAAAACTATTTTTCCGTAATCTTAAAACAATAAATGCATTTTAAGGTTAAATTATTACCAAAACAAACGGCAGTTATAAAATATTGATTGTTTACAAATTGAACAGCTGACGCTGAGAACTACTAGCGCTATCTGCACGCCGCGGCCCGGCCAGGAAGCGGCCGCTTCTCGAACTACTAGCGGCCCTGTAATGGAAAAACCATACATTATTACCGGCCCCAGGGCTGTAATATGGATCATTTCCGCCCGCTCAGGATAGGAATGTTTACAAGAGGAGGGCTATAAATAAATATATGTTATGGCGCATGTGGAAGAAAAACAAATGAGTGTAGATGGTTGAAACTTGAGACCAAAAATAAGCGACTTATTAGCAACCCTACGCCCTACATATTTCATTAAAATTGGACGTTAGATATGACAGACCGACAGACAGACACGGAACCAAATGTTCCTTGATGTCTGAAGCGGATTTCTGTCTTGGAATTTTTGAAATCGGTGACTCAAAATATGTCCATTCTTCAGAACGATCACATAGCTTCCNATAATAATTAAAAAATAATAATATGTAATAATAATAATAAAATAAAAATAAATAAATAAATATTTTAATTTTGGGAAAATAATTCAACCAAATCCCTAAAGAGATTTTTTTTCTGTGAGAGATTTTGTAATTACGAATCGTCATTTCGTATAAGGGCTGATAGGGGTGTGTTCTGGGGGGAAAAAACCGAAGGCTGTATTATTATAGGCCTGAGGGTTCGGTTCGAGAGGGGAGAAGGCCGGAGAGAAGCGAGTGAGCTCCTACAAACTCCTGTAGTCCTGATAGTAGCAGAGAAATTTCTTTTTTCTTTACCCCATCTTAAGAAAGTTTTCTTAACATCTTCCCCCCACTTTACTACTCCTTGCCTTACTTCCTTACTTAGGACAGCCTTCGACTTGATACTCCTTCCTTATACTTACTTCTTTCTCATTCTATTCAGTAGAAGACCAGATCTTCCTTGTTTTTCATACATCGACTGTCTTGCTTCACGTCTGTAGTCTCTTACGCCCTAAGGTCTTCTTAGTCACTACCTTCTATTTAAACCAGAATCAAGAATAAGAATGATTGAAAGCAAACTTTCTTGCTTTGAACAGGTGTCAAGGTGTTTATTGGTTGATAGATATAGAAATAAAGTGATCAAAGCAAGCGTTTCTTCCCTTCATTCACTCAGTTTGAAAGCGTGGCACAATTTTGATAATTTGATGATAACTTGAGTAATTGTTGACCGATTTGGCTGAAATTTGGTACACACGTCTCTTTTATCAATAGTTTGGTTATGCTTGAGTTTTAGCTTAATCCATGAACGCGTTTGTGAACTAAGGACATTAAAAAAATAAACCTTAGTTTGTTTTATCATAATATGTTGTATTAGTTTTGTAAATAAATAATATTCCATAGTATTGAATATAATTAAATTGTATTCGGGTCTGTAGGACATTGAAGAGAACAATACTAAACGTATTTCTTAGGTAGATATATTGTTATTTTTAAATTTTTGTGTAGGATACTTTTGGAGTTCAGGGTCTTCGTTTTTCCCTACGGACCCTAAAAAGTTTATATTGCTTTAGCTAAACGCCTAAAAAAAATTTATTTGATTTTAAATTTTTATGTAACAAAACAATAAATAGATTTACCTTTCTTACGGTTATGCAGGTTAACGAATTAAAGTTTTACGATACTATCATAAACTTTCATTAAGATACCTTGTTAAGTCTTATTCTAGTCAGTCGACTTTATTTTACTATGAAATATTATTTTTATTATAGATAGTTTCTTGTAGTGATGTTCAATAAAATAGAAAAAAAAAACGGTTTTATGTGATAGTATTTTATGCTAATGTACATTGAATTATGCGAATTTTATATATACATATATATGTATTTAAAATGTTTTGATAAAAGTGAGTAAATTTATTAAAATATAAGATTTATAACAGAAAAATAGCAAAGAAACAAAAATGATCAGAAAAATACAAAATAATTAGGCTATTAAAGCTTGGTTTATTAATTATGATAATATGTCATAGAAATCACAAATCCGACGGTGAAAATTTATGAGTGGTTTGAAACAAATTTTTACTTTGCTGTACAAAATAAGTTACTGTTTTTTTTTTAAACCAAGAAAGGGGAAAAAAGGAATAATTCAATGAAGGGCTTAAGTAGGGTTTGGCACCTTTGGGCCAAAAAAAGTCATGTTGCAACATACAAAAAAAATCTAATAACCATTGATCTCAGATAATACCAACACGTACGAAAATCGAAAAAAAAAAGAATCCCTTTTTCCGTCGTCCAAAATTGTTGAAATCAATGTTTCGGATCCCAAACGTTAAAAGGAAGAAAAGAATTACAGATGAGATTGGACATCTCGACGAAGCCAAGGGCCGAGCCCTTTGGGGGCTGAATCCAGGATATTCCCCGTCCCTAAATATGTAGCCTAGTCCCGGGAATCCTTCTTAATCAGAGGGAGGTATCTGGCTATATTTCACAGGTAGTAGCGAGCCCTCTTTGTATTTATCCTGCTGTCCCTAAGGACCTAGAAGGGACTCAGAGCCCTAAACCCTTGTGATTCAGGATTCCTCTCCTTCCATTCACTTACCACCTTCTTCTACCCACCCCATCTCCATGACACGATTATTTATTTCGCAGGACACTGTTTCACTCTTTTTTGTCCGTGCGGAAAATTCAATAAATTTTATATTTTATTTAAAAGAGGTGGAATTGCAAAGTTTGATTTATGTTTGACCTTCTTAAGAGTTTATTTTCCTCAATCTAGTCAAATCTAGTGGCTTCCAAAATGTAGAGGCTATCTGCTGCGCAAGCAAATTTCTCTGTAGCCTTTATAGATTTCTCTCCTTACGAACTCCAACGCGTTTCGTCGAAATGAGAATTATAAATTGCTCAAGGAGATATTTTAATTAAAAGTAAAATAATAAAATAGTGATATAAAAGATAATCTGAAGCGAGATAAATAAAAGAAACAACCTATAAAATTACTTTCAATAAATAGACTTGGTGAAATTCAGAAGAAGGTTTCGGATAATATAAAAAAAAAAAAAATTATTTCCCATTGTTAATAATAATTATAATTTGATTACCAAATAGAAGTTTTTTAAGCTTAATCTTTTATTAAATATTTAAAAATTACGTGAGTTATCGAGAGGATATTAGAAATCTGTTTAATCATAATTATAGTCAAATTGAGAAACATTACCGCATGCTAGCAATTCTTCATAATATCATAAACTTTACTATATATATTTTTATATTGAATAAGTATAACTATTATTATTATAATTATTTATTTTATGTTAAAAGCAAAAAATTATGGTTGATTCGTGAATGATAAGTGATAAAAGGGAACCCAATTACTAAATCTAAAATCATACCCAATCAAATTTCAAAAGTAAATTGCGTAATTAATGGAAAGAACTATTTTAAGCGCACGTGCAACATAATTTACCGGCAATAGATCAAAACCGAAATTTACATTTTCAGTCAGAGGTTTGTTTTCGTTAAAGATTTATATAATTATTTTGGTACAAAGTGCTCTGCAAATTGCTGTTTAATTTTTCTTCGTGAAAAAATAAATAAAAAATACATAATACTGTAGTATTACGCACATTAGAAAAAAATTTGAATATATTGTATGTAATGTCAATGTCCAATTTACATACACTTTACGGTAATTATGCGTTCATTTTTACATAACATTAAAATGTGTGAATTATATAAACACGCCCAAATGAAATTCCAAATGAAATATGTAAATCTTGTGTTTGATTCACTTCTCGTCGCTTTTCAAATTCGTCCTGGTTCGTGTTGACATTTTTAGAATCAAAGGGAATAATTAAACATAAGCTACACTAACACTAATCATTTCCTCTCCAACTCATTATTTGGATTTAGAAGTGGAAATTGGCTTGGTAATTCCGGAATTCCTCTCATGTAGTCTTTGAATCAGGAAAATAATGAGATTGACAACATTATCGTCTACAAACACTTTGTTCCAATATTAATATCCGGGGGTAAAATCAATTTGAATACCATCTGGTAGCCGAATTAGGGAAATGTATGTAACCTACATGATTTTCGGAAGTTATAGAACCCTTTAATACTTAAAATAATTTGAACACATTACCTAAAAGTAGGCAACATAACATTTTATTAATTACTGAGATTCGACGATGGATAAAAGTCATTTGGTGGTCCCTCGAGTTTAAATTGCTCATATTTTAATGGACTGGATGAAGAAAGAGTCGGTAATGGTGAAGTGTATTTTATTATTGTTGAAGCGAGCTTCTAACATTCAAAAAAATATGAATGTTAGTACTTGATTTGATTAGGTATAAGTTGGTCGATTAAGTTGAAATTTTGTGTTTATGTTCCTTTTTAATGCTCATTGCTTTTTAAGTTCATTGGACAGCGTTATCCGTATGAGTTCACGCGCAACTCTCCTGTAAACGTAAGCTTGAAATGTCAAATTTGAATATCAGGACGGGAAATGATTCTATCATCACCTATTCGATAAGAATAACATTTTTTACAAATATTTTTTTTTTAGTGAAACCAACATCGACATCGCTATGAGTTAATTAAGGTCGTTAAACTATTAAAGCGGACCCAAACTTTAAAGTAGAGAAAACAATGTTTTTACCAATTCTAACGTAAAAATTTTAATAAAACTTCATATACATTGTCAAAAGCGCAATTGAACGACCGACATGTAAAATTTCAATTTGATACATGCAAAAGTTTTTGTGTAGTGAAGGGATATATTTTATAATATTTTAAATGGAGGAGAAGGCCGAGGCGTGAGGATTAGGGAATAGTCCTGTTCCCTTACTCGACTACAACCATCCTCTTTACATACATTCAACATGATTAACTTTTTTTTGTAAGTTTTTAGTTTTTGTGTAGTTAAGTGATACATTTTATAATAGTTGAAATGAAGATGGTCGGAATGTTTAAGTAAAGGAATATTGTAGAAAGGCACCCTTCTATCCCATTACACCGATCTCTATTACAATCATATATTATTCAACTATCAACTTCATCATGATTAATAATCTAATATTTGTTGCACTTCGCTCGCTTCAATGAGATCCCTAGTTTAATTTTATTCAACAAGTTTTCGTCCTTGTGTGTTTACATCGGTGAAACTGAATTAGTTTACTATTCTGTCACTACCCGCTTCAAGCACCACTAATCTACTAATTTCAAGCTACTATTTTATTTTGTTTACTCCTTCTAAGGACTTTGTTTTCAACTTAAGCAGAAGTATAATAACTCCATTCAAGATTGTTAAAAAGAGACAACGTCTGGTACAGAGAAACCTTATATGGATATAGATCATGGTGTAAGCTATTATTATCCAAAAATGAGACATTGTAAGTTACGTGGGCTATAATATCTAAAAATCAATAGAGTCCAAAGGCTCTTGCCTCATAATTACTTGCTTTATAACTGGACACCATCCCTTAATTAAACTCCCAAAGCTGATAGGTTTGGTCAATACACCCACCGACAGGCTATTCGGCGAAGAGGATGAATGACTTAGGTTTTAGATATTTTACATGTCTCCGAATACTCTAAACACCTCTAAGGCAATATTTGCATTACATATAATCAATGCATTCCTTTTCTGATATAATATTAAGTAGAGTGTAACAAAATGTTGTTAACAAAGTAACAACCTACCAGGACGAACCTTAATAATGTCGATGACTACACTGCAACATAAATAATAGCGTAAGGTTCGTTTCACACTGGGTAACGTCGCTGTACGTCGTCCAATGAGAAACGGACCTTACGTTATTGTTTATTTTGTTGTTTAGTCATCGACATTGTTAAGGTGAGTTGTTAGTTATAAACAATAATATTATGTTGTTGCATTTCATTTGATATTATGTCAGAAAAAGAATGCATTCAGTCACATAATAACGCCCCATAACTCCCACACTTTTTTTTTTTTTTTTTATTAGAAAATTGCAACTACATAATATTACATGTTATAAGCAATTTTGATAAGAGTTTATACAATGACTTGAGTGACTTGAAGTGAGAAGCTGTCCATTAACAGTACTCACTGATACTAGCTTGAATTATTGCAATAATTGATACAATATATATTTAGACTTTAGACATTAAGCATTGTTCAATAGATCACGTGGCCACTGCCTCTTTAGACGTCGAGGTGGATTTCCAGGAATGAATGGTGATGAAAGGTTCTGAATTATAGGATATGTAAAGTAATTATTTAATTATGTTGGGATATGGAGTCATGGAAGGATTTATATCGGGATATGGCTAGATCATTGACAAAGGGGACTTTAAGGTCGTTGAGGGTGAGGTATTTTTAAGGTTGCTATTATAGGATTAATTCGCCGGAGTAGGAGTTTTTCTAGGATTTTCCCCATCAAGGGAAGGAGACTGATAGGACGATAGGAATTAGGTAAGTGGAAAGGTTTGGAAGGTTTGAGGATCATTATGATTTTGGCGAATTTCCATAAGGTAGGAAAGTAAGTTGTTCGAAGGACTGAGTTGTAGATAGAAGTAAGGTAAAGGATTCCTTTTTTGGGGAGGTTTTTAAGGACGTGGGAGGTGATAAGGTCATAACCAGGAGCTTTATTTTTGGGAAGATGTTTTATGATGTATAAAATATCGGAAGGGTTAAAGGCCTTTGAGGGAGGAGAAAGTTGAAGAGGTGTAGAAAGATCTTGGATTATATTATCGGAATGGGTTTGGTCATAGATATCGGGATGAGGAGAAAACTGTTCGGAAAGGAAATGAGCAAAAAGCTCAGCTTTATCGGCAACGCTCTTTGCCCAGGTTTGATCTAATCTTTGGAGAGGTGAAGGAATAATCTTATGTTTGAGGATTTTTTGAGTGGCTTGCCAAAGGGATTTGTCTTCTGTCGTCAAGTTTCTAGTATATTCAGAGAACTGTTCTGATCTGTATGGAGTCAAGGCTGTAGTTAGTTGTCTTGTAAGTCTGTTAAAGGTCAGTTTGTCACTAGGTAGTCTCCCACACAAAAGTTATTACTATTATTAAAAACTATATTTATCAATAAAAATATCTCTTTCCTTATCATAATAATTTATTTACTACTTCATTTATTAATTAAAAAGAAATACAAAAATAACATGAGGATGTATGCTTTTTAAAATATTCCAGATAAGATAGGTATCATGTTATAAAATATTTAAATATGTATGTTCAATGTTACTCAGTGAGAAGACAAATTAATGGTATATATTTTGTGACGTTATTTTGATGGATGAATAAGAATAATTAGAGCTTTCAAAAATAGTAATTAATGGAGTAAAAAAGTAATTTGTTATAATTAATTAAGACAGCTTTTTAAATTCATTCGGATGCTATTTATATTTGTAAAGTAATTATTTAATTACTTTTTTTTTAGACGACAATAATATCTTTAGTTTAATGAATTCCCATCGTTTTAATTTTTGCAGTCTTGTACGTTTTAAAAAAAGGGGGTAGCGTCGTCGAATCTTAGTAATTAAAAATTAAAAAAGGGGGTAGCGCGCCAAATTTGAATCTCAAATATGTATTAAAAAAATTTAGATATAGTTATTCGAATGCTACATTGTGTTTAGTACATGTTCGTGTAAATGATTTATAAATATTTTTTATTAATTAAGTCGATAATGTTTTTTATTAAATAAAACAATCGATAAGATTGTTAAATGTATGTGTTAAATTAATGCTAACTTCACGATCAACTTTGATTTATGATTAAATTGATTGGGTAAACAATTATTAAAACAATTAAATTTATGGTTTTAGTTATTATATAATTGTTCGGAACAAAAAATAATGAAATCGAGATGAACAAGAAAATAAAACAATATACGAAGAGAAAAACAATCTACCAATTACTTATCTTTTAAATTAATATAAGGAATGCCATTAATTACCAGGAAATAATAAATGAAATAAAGTTAAGTGAAATCTTATGTGGAAGTTATTAAAAAAAAACTGTTTTAGAAATAAATATATTATTTAATGTTGAAGAATGAAACATGCTTTTTTTAATTCAACAATATTAATTAAAATTAATAATTTATTAGTATAGAATAACTAAAGATTAATCCGCAGGTGTGAACTTTTATAAAACACTTTTTTGTTTTTGAAGAAATTTTAAGGTTGAAATAATGAATTGAAATAATTTTTTTTAAGAATGATGATAAAAAAATTTAAAGTGTAAAACACTTTTTTTCGACACGAAAGTCGAAATATCGGAAGGAAATCCGTCAAAGTTGCCCTCCCAAAGCTTTCTTATTTCAACGTGAATGTCACTTTACGTTGAGGGTGAAAGGAAGGGGATGCCGGAAGGTAAAGACGTGAGTATATCTGGTTTTGAACAGGGATATGCCATTAAAATGAATCGTTGTTCTATATAGTTTCTTCTCTTGTCGTAGCTTCATAGCGGCATTGAAACAACCTTGCAACTCTACCCAGTGCCATTAAACATTAGACTGGAAACAGTGTTACCGCAACATTTCCCGACGTTATTTACTACTTTTTCTCTTTTCACCGTCTAGTTTCCTCTCTTTTTCCTCACCTGAATCCTTTTTTTTAGTTTTTTTTTCTGTATTATTTTACCTCGGAACTAATACTTTATTTGATTTATGTTCTAATGTTTTACTACTATAGAGAATTATTATTGAGCTTTAGTTTTTTAACGACCATCTGAAACTTTTATTATGCGAAATAAAACTTGAATTTTACTCACATATATGAATAATAAATAAGGGTTGAGTCAATTAAATTTTGAGACCACGTGCTTTGATCGTATACGTGTGATAAAAAATAAAATAAATAACTAATATATTAATGTACATTTTTTTATTATTTACATGTAAATTTAGAGTTAAAATGGCCCAGTGGCTTAATAGCCCTATAGTTATGATTCATTAGTACCATTATAGAGAAGTTAATTGGAATTGTTGTGTAAAAGCAATACGGCTGCAGGTTATACAAATGGATAAGTTTTCGACAGTGGCGTCTTCCATCGAGAAACTATCCATTAACTTCATAATGCAGGAGAACAAAGAATATGTTCTCCATATAGAAGACGCCATTTTTATCAAGAACCAAAAATTAACTTTATGATGTAGGACGAACAAAGAATTTGTTCTCGATATAGAAGACGCCATTTCTATCGAGAACCTAACGATTAACTTCATGATGCAGGACAAACAAAGAATATGTTTTCGACAGAAGACGCCACTTCTATCGAGAACCTATCCATTAACTTCATGATGCTGGACGAGCAAAGAATATGAGTTGAGTAAGAAGCGTATGCGCAAAATGCATTAATACGCTAACTATAGGCGCCTTATTTTCCTTATACTTATAATGCTACTTCTTTTGCGTCCCGATAAACACAAAAATTGGTTATTTTTTGGAACATTAGTGATGCTATCATCAGATTAAAATATGTCTCACCTCTCCTGAGGAGAAACAAATTTTCTTAGTTGAATCTCACAATTTAAATTTGGCCCAGGGGACTTGCAATTCCTAAGAATCATGTAATACTAACAAGGTGAAAAATAATGTCACCTGGCTCTTTAAGTTAAAACTATATGTGTATACAACACCAAAATAATGCTCTATCAATCAAATAAGACTAATAGTTTCAAGACTTAATACTGGTAACATAATATCAAAGTAAAGTTATCTAATTTAAAGAAATCATACTTAAAAGTATAAAAATATTTCTGTCTATATTTATTTATAGATCTAATGTTTATCTACATACAGAAATGTTTCTTATAGGCTCCTCTAGTTTAGCGAATTTTCAAAGAAAATTAAGCTTTAAGCTACTGCAATGGCTTCAAAAATCTTCAAAATTTTCTCCATGGAAATAGTTTCAGACCATTCTGAATCGATTCCTAAAATTGAACGCTTTTTTATGTAATATATGAATATTGTATATAATTATGTATGTGTGACTCCAATCGATATCTCAGGGTGCATTTAAAAATTTCAAACAAATTTTTAAATGTCAATAATATCAAAAGAAAGGATGAGTTCGTTGGCCAGCATTTTTTGAGTTCATTTAGATTTGAAATTTTGAGAATTTAGGGTCAAAAATAGCATAAAAACGTGTTTTTCCATTTTACCCCCTTCTCATTGAAAATATTATAAAAGAGTACATAACAATAATTACTGAACTCTCAAAGAGCTTTCCAACGACATCCATCTTGAAGGGTAAATACTATTTTGATTTTTGTACCCCTTACCCCAGTGTATCAATTTTTTTTTTCACCCATCCAAATTCTAAACTAAAATTTTCCTATATAAGCCAATAATACGCAGATTTATTTGAAAATTCGCTCAATAAGTCATGGTGAATGACTGGACATTTTTAGGTATCTAGACTATGAACATACAGCACATAATATAATTATATTTGTCATTCACTCTGGTCAGAATAATGGTAAGGTTTGAGATAAGTGTGTGTGTTGTTTGTTTATTTGTGTATTATTGACGCAAATATCCAAAACTACTAACCGCATCGACAGGGACAGGAACTTTCATTGAGTATCACTAGGTTCTTCAGGTTTGTCATAGGCGATGTAGTACCATCACTTATGTATTATATATTAAAAAAGCTGAGCAGTCCGATTAGTGTAGAAAAAAATGTAATTGCTTATCACATTTACGTCACTTTTGCCAAGAAAAAAAACAATGTTTATCCAGAGGTATTACTAATTATATTAGAACATATGGCAAAAGTAGGCACTACTATCAGATTATATCCCGCTAATACCTATTATATATACTCAAAAACGTCGACCATTGCTTTAGGAGAGCAAAATTCATCGTTGAAGAAGGACGCAAAAGGTTTACTAAAATAAATTTTTAAAATTGTGTGACATCTCGAAGAATAAGTGATTAATAAAAACTTAACAAGGATATTATTGTGAGAACTCGATTTCTTGGTTTAAGATTGTTTTCATCAGGTGTTAAATAATAATTAAGGTTAGTCAAATAAACAATCTCGACCCTAGCAATGCAATCCTACTCAGAGCTTGAAGTTAATATAAGAATGTTCAAAGTGAAGGGGAAAAGGGAGAAGGTAAGGTAAAACCCGGTGCATTGTTTAATTCGTTCTCGTGTTGGTTTTAGAGCTTGAATTATTTATCAATTTCCCTCATCCTCCTTCCTCTTCAATCAATGTTGACTTAAGAAGAAAGACTTTGCTAAGCAACCTTGAAGTCTTTGGTTAAATGTTTCACTTCGTCTAAACCACGAGCAGCAATCCAAAAACGTGCTTAATAAATGCAATCGTTAAAATGCATTATTCTTCCGCCTAAATTTTGATTTGAAATGTTTTATTAGATTTTTCTTTGTATTATTTACGTGATTCTAGAGTTGGGAACTTCAGATCCAAATGGACTAAGAAAATCTCTCCAATTCGAAGTAAAGGAAAAACATATATAGTGAAAAACATAATAGTGCCCTATAGAGGGATACAAAATAATAAAAGAACACAAAGAAAGCCCAAGTACCTAGAATAAAAAGGTAGGGGTTATTAACAATTAGAATAATATAGATAACATATAACTGGCCTGGTGTAATGGAATGTGATGTTGTGGTGTTCGAGTCCGTTGTAAGAGTTCGTAGACGTATGACATAAAGGGAAAAATTGAAAATAGACTGTGGATACATGGACGGTTCATGAGTCCGGGCGGACGTACAAGGAAGGATTTTGACTGAGATAAATTAAAAATGTTAACCGGGCGGATGTATCGCTTCTGTCTATTATTATGACTAGCAAAATGCACGAGAGCTGCTCCGGCCAGGTTGGCCAATACAAATTAATATAATAATAAATAAACTAAACAGAGATTTGTTTGTGCGGGGACATACCAATAACGTATTATATTATCAGCGGATAAAATACAAATCCTTGTACCTACTTTAGTGTATGGTCAACTTTGTGTCCACAAAAAAAAAATTGTGGATTTTAAGGGCAGCTGAAAAATTTTAAATATTAACCCCTACTGAGGACATCTCAGCGGTTGAGTTTTTTTGAAGTGAAACTTCTTTGGCGGCGGTAGAGTGAATTTTTTCATACAGTGACATCGTGTAACGAAGTTTGCGATTCGAGACTCGTCCAAGTGTACTTTTTACAGATTAATTGTATTATATCTAGTTAAAGACCAGCAAATTAAAACAAACATTTATTTTTATTGGAATAAATGTGGTTGCCTTAGCATAGTATTTATTTATTTATTTATTTTTTTCAATTATATTTTTTCTTTTTTTTAACTCTGCCAAATCATTGTGTGTTACCCTGTAATTCAAATGTCAAGTTGTCACTGCATGCTTTTATACCTTTTTATTTCAATAAAAATTCAATATAACTCAGCCAATAATTGTAAAGAAAGACATTTTTTTACAAATAATAAGAACATAAATCCTTATTACATAATAATGATACTAAATGTTACACAAGAAAAAGTTCTTTTGAAAGTTAACCCCCACCCTTAAATTTTAAGACACCAATAAAACAATAATTATTATCAATTATTACTTTAAGTTTTAATTAAATTATCGATAAAGTGTTTGAGAGAAGGGAGGCCTCGGCGGGTTCTGGTTCTTGCTAAGTTTCGGGGTTTGGTGGACAGAGAGAGAGGGGGGTAGAGGGTAGCGGTGAACAAAACCAGACATGATCCTTGCCAACTTTGCGTCTTGTACAAGCTGCTTATCAAACTAAAGTTGCCTCCCCTCTTGCTTCACCCAGGCAGTCAGCCCGAGGTATAGGCTCCCCGGGTATTGATATTTGGAGCAAAAACTCTCCCTCAGGAAGCAAGTTTCTCCGACGGAGTTGCGAGGTGACAAACCCCAAAACTACCCCGTTTTCTTACTTCCCTTTCAGGGAGGATTTCCAAGATGGACTTAGGGTAGCAGACCAGCCAGGCTGTTGGTAAAAGCTATTGATGGTAAAATCTATAGCTTCTAAAGATCCTTTATATAAAGCTTCCCAAACAAGTACAATAAGGGAAGAGTCATAATAGAAACAGTCTGCCGATGTATTTGAAACTAATAGATTATTGACGAAAAATTCTCCGAAAAGAACAAACAAAACGTGCGTTTTTAAATGAATGAAAAAAAGTTACCAAAGACATTGCTGTTTTCTTCAAGAAGTTTTTCATTATGGAAATCTATACAAAGGATATAGGAAAGAGATGAGTGTTAACAAAAGTGAACATAACAACAATAACTGTACTCTTGAAGAGCTTTCCAACGACATGATCATGAAGGGCATACACTATATTAACGTTTGTACCCCGTACCCCTGTGGACCGTTTCAGATTTATACCTTCCTGTCGTTGGACACTATGACCTGCCGAATTTTGTGCGGATCGGTTCAGCCGATCAGGAGGAGTAAACCAAAGGCAAAGTGTAGTATATAAGATCTTCGCTTCGCTCAGCTCAAAAAGTAAAATTCACAATTTTATAGATTTTTTTCCGCCAAAATTTCTCCGTATAAATATGGAAATTTGTTGATTTTTTTTTTTTTTTTTTTTTTTTTTTTTTTTTTTTTTTTTTTTTTTTTTTNTTTTTTTTTTTTTTTTTTTTTTTTTACTTACGATTAATTATTGTATCGTATCGTTATAATAAATACTTAATCAGTGCAATTTTCAACTTTCTACATAGTCGGGAAGTGGGTCAAATTCAGGTTACAACATTTGGTGACAAGTTCAGATAAATAAACGCTTGTATAAAAATGTGAAATTATAAAAGATTTAACGACGAAATTTAAACAAAGCACTATTGCTCATAATAAAAAGAAATTTTGGATTAATTTTCATTTTTTTCTACAGCAAACAGAGCTTTTTTCTCGAGTACAAGTTGGTGCTACTAACCCACATAGCTAAAGAACTAAGTTAAAAGGGTGTGTTTGGAATTCCTCACACGAACCTTTACTTATCACTCACTTATCTAACAGTTCTACTTAACTTCTTTTTCAAGCTCTTAAATGTCCGAACTAAAAGAAATTGTTCTTAACCCAGTATCTCGGAAGAGTTTTCGGTCTAAAAGTGCGATTGTCAAAGTTGGTTAGATGTGACGAGGGGGTAGATACAAGGGTTGGCCATTAGCGAGGCCTGGAAGGGCCGAAACCTTGGTTCAGGCTCGAGGGAAATGATATCCCTTCCACCTCTAGCAACACCGCAGGCTAACACAGGGAAATGATACGCAGGCCCTTGGGGGCATCCTAGTATAGGCTGGGGTTCCAAACCCTTATGCCAAGAGTGGAGCCAATCATACCTTTACCTACCCGCCCTGTAACCCTATCATTCTACATCATCCACAGCTATCCTTACCTCAACCTTCATCAGACCCTTTACTTATCAACATTTAGCCACATCTCTATCATTATACCTAAGGGCTCTAACTCACCCCCTAAGGGTTATTCAGGCCAACGAGAAGGATGACTAATTGACCTCACAACATTCTGCGGCCTTTAAGAGGCTACAGAGAGACTCCTAACACACTCAGCATGTCCTCACTAACTCTTATAAAGGACTTGAATGTACTTGACGTTTTACACAAAGTTAGTTATGAAGGAACAGAGAAGATCCCCACTGTTTTAATCCTTTGATAAAAACAACTTAATTCGTCCTAATTATCTTTTGTTTGTATATTATCCACGTTGTGGAGTAATTTTTTTGTGTATTTTATATTGTATTAAATTTACGATTTCGCCTTTATACCAAATAATAAACCAAGCGTAATAACAAAGGTAATTATTACTACATCTCTATAAATACTTCACATTACTTAAGGTAAAGTTTTCCTTGACGTGACTATGGTTCTTCTGAATTTGCATGTTAAAAGTCGCCCAGCTAGGAAAACGGTAACATGTAAACTATCCCCCCCCCCCCGAGTACCCAGCGACTATCGCTTGAGCGTCTATCGCAGGAGTCGCTTCTAGGGAAATGAAGCTTTAGACAATGTAATAGATGAATTTGAACCTTTATTAAAAAATAAAAAGCCGGAAAGTTAGAAAAAAAAATATTGATATCAATTGACATTATATTGATATCTATTAAATCTAGACTTCTTTTACGACCACCTTCTTTTATTGATTTAAATTGTTTAGGAATGGAATGCACCATTCAATTATTTTATTACAAATTAACATTTTTTTTTTTTAGAAATTTGTAATAGTAGACTTAAATTTAATAGAATGATTACTCAAAATAATTCATTTAAGTGATTAAAGTTTCAGCCTCGTAAAAAGAAGGTATTATAATTTTCAAAGTGATTTCAACATTTATAGTCAGTTAGTTATTGTGACAGGAATTTAATCATGAGGCTGAAAATAAACATCAGCAAATAGCAAATAAACAAGCTCGAGTTCTCATTAGTGTCACTGCAAGGAAGAGTCTAGTTTTAGAGAATAATGCAACAGCTAATATGAAAGTGCACACCTCCTCTCTCTCTCAAAGAATCGGTCCGAGAAAACTCACGACAAACTTCCTCATATACTTCATAATTACTTAGCCCAGTGTTTTACGTTTATTAGTTTGCGATGGAACATTTCATTATTATTGATATTTCATCTAAATTTATCATAAAAATAACTTCTCCTCGGCGTGGAATCGAACCCGGTCTCTCTCCGTCCGCGTTTAAAACTATTTTCTCATGAACTATTGCTCCCCAGGAAAACGGCTTATATCGTTAGATTCGTATTAAAATGGACTACATTTTAGAATTTTTTAACCAAAATCGTCGGAATAGTTTTCGAGAAATATTTTTTGGACTAGGGAGACCTCAAAACATGTAAATCAATCAAAATTTCCAAATCACGAATTTTAGCGATTTTTTTTTCTTTCTCTTTATGTGAGAAAGTAATATAAAAATCGGTCCCAGACAACTCAGACAGACTTTCTCATATTCGAGTTTATTATCACTTAGCACAGTGTTTTCCATTTATTAGTTTTCGTAGGTACATTTAATTATTATTGAACATTTAATCAAAATATATCATAAAAATAACTTCTATTCGGCAGTTAATCGAACCCGGCTTCTCTCCGTCCACTTGTAAAGCTATTTTCTAAGGAACTAGATTTTTCCCGGGAAAACGGGTTATATCATTAGACTTGTACTTATAAATTGTCAACATTTTAGAATTTTTAAATCAAAATCGTTGGAACCATTTTTTCCATTGATTTTTCTGAACATTTATGCCAAATTTCGTCAAAATCGGCCCAGTAGTTTAGCCCCCAGGCGTCTGCACAGACTAACATTAAACGACAGACAGACATTTTTTAATAAACACTTTTTTGGACTCAGGGAACCTTAAAAACAAGTAAATCCATCCAAATCGAATTTTCGCGCCATCGCAATACTTTGCCTTTATAAGAGAAAGTAAAAACTAATAAAAAATATGGCTGAAAACTTAAAAGATTATGGAGTGAATAGCGATTAATAATAAAAAAAAGTCGCTGACACAAAAAAACCAGGTACCGAAAATCTTATATTCTACAAATAATTAATTCAGTTTATTCAAAATATAATATACAGGGTGTTAGGTATTAGATGTAACAAACGAAGAGGACAGATTCTACAAAAAATAAATTGGTTGGGCATGAAGTCTCACGTAAAAAGGGTTTCGTTTGTATTGTAACATGAAATTAGGGGGTTGGNGATACCTCACTCGAAATTTATAAAAAATATTTTTTTCCCGTCACAGCAATTAGCAGCCATCTTGGATTTCAAGTTAATCAGATCGAATTGCTTCTTATTTTTTCTATGCCTTGGCAGAAAGCAGAACGCACATGTTGCATATTTTTAGAAACAGCGGATATATAGTTTTAGACGGGGGGCACGCAAATTTTTTTATGTTTTTTGACAAAATGGCACAGAAAATTGAACGATTTTTACAAGTGTTATATATTTTTGTAATCTACTCTTCAATACATTTCATTTAATACCCTACTCAAAATTTAAAAAAAAATATTTTTTTCCCTGTGACATGAATTGGCCGCCATTTTGGATTCCCAGGTAATCAGATCAAATTGCTAATCTTATTTTTTCTATGGCCCAGCAGACCGAGAGACAGAGAACTTCTTAATTTATTCCGCTTCAGTATGAGTACCCTAACGCTATCAGTTAATATGAATTTTTTTTTTAGCTATCATTGAGTTTTTGAAATAAAAAACGACTGTTCAATGGCGTGCAGACCACTTAACCTGTTACTAGGAGAAAACTGTCTTAATTTTTATTATCCCTAATTAGTGAGATGAATGAGGATTTTTTTTTTTTTATTCAATTAAAGAGGACTGCAGGCCTTACTGTCGATGGGTCAATCCTAATTGACCTACAGACTAAGTAAAAGGAAATTTTAACTCTTATGATATAAGACCGGAATGTATGATCGGAATGTAGCCTCTTTTTAGCATTTATTATACTAATATCCGACCTAAACTCAAACGTCATATGATATCCAAGCATTTGTATTTCTTCGGCTGATTTCTTGTTACAAATTGAACTGCCTAAATATATATATATTGTAGCATATCAATATGGCTACATATTTAATTTTAAGTAAAATTTTAAATTTAATTAATTTATGTAAGAAAAATAATTTCATGGTTGAAATTTTTATTCGAGTTTAGGTAGGATTTGTTTAGTTTTGAATCAGCTGTTTTCTTTGGTGACGTAATAGTTGTGAAAGGTCATGTTACAGTTTGATGTGGGTGTGTTTGTGACGTCACGTTTTCGATATCTTATAAAATTTATGTTCTTGAATGGAGGAGATAATTAAATTAAGTCAAGATTATTTATTTATTGAATAGTTTATTTTTGGAGATTGATTGATAAATTTTCATTCATTCAAATTTTTCATCGTTGATAAATTACTTCCGGTAGGTTGGTTCTTCTGAGAAATTTTAGATAAGGGATGTACCTTAGCGAGAATCCACCCCCTCTTCCTTCATACGTTCCTGGGATGCTTGACGAGACAGATTGCTTTCTTCCGGGACGTCTACAGCCTACGATATGTGCTTGAGCAGCCATGTTTAGACTCGTTTAGTCTTAAGTTTTTTTTAGTCTCGTAGTAAGGCGAGGATGTCTTTTTTTAGTAAATTTTAATTTTATTCTTCTCCTTTTGGATGAACACTTCCGTACTGTCGTGAAGACATAAGTTGAATTTTTAATTTTTTTTAGATTTTTTTCTTGTTTGGTCAACTTAGTAAAAAATAGCTAATCCATGCTATTCTATTATAGGGCTTTATGGTGGGACCGATTTTGAGCTATGATTTTATGCTGGGATCGACTTTTGAGCTGTGATCTTCTCTGGTTTGTCAACCAGAATTAACTCTTGACATCTGTAATTTGAATTCGTCGTTGGACGTCGCATTTTTCTTTAATCTTCTAGATTTTCTGCAATTGCCTGGACTTAGATCTTCGACTGCACTCTGCACCACATGTGACAAGGGATGAAAATTACGTATTATTTTTTTAATTATTCATTTTGAAATAAGTCAAGAGATTGATAAAGAGAAATTCTGCTTGTTAAGCTGATTTAGAAATTTATTAATTGACTTTAATTTTATTAACCAAATTATTTAATTTAGACTATAATCACCACATGGTGATTGGATTTTTATTTGTGAGACGAGGTTAGAAATTAAATCAAGCAAGTCACATTTCTAAGAAACATTTTATTAATTGCTATGTTCAATGTTACATGTATAAAAGGTTCAATTTATAGTCAACCATGATTTTATTTAATTTATTTTATTTAGAAGTATAATTTAATGAATTTTATTGAGTATAGTTAGTCTTCCTCCATGTGGAGAGATTTTTAAAAGTAAGTCCTAATGTTCGTATTTATGTTAATCGTCAGTCAAAGTACCTGTGAAAAGAAACAATAAAAAAAAAAAGATTTTTTTTTAATAAATTAAATATTTTAATTGGAATTTTATTTATGATTTTAATCTGTTACCTTTTCTACTTTAATGATTAAAAAAAAGGTAAAATTTAATTTAGATTAAATTTTGATTAATTATTACAATTAATTACTCCCCATTTATGCAAGTATCCAAGAAGCTACATTTTGGCTTACCGGTACAGGTACCCTAATACCACAATATATTCATTGACGCTCTCAAACTCTTCACTCTCTATAAGTAACGTATTTTATTCTACTATTACATTTTTAGTGATCACTTTAAATTTGAATATATTTAGCTTTATATCTGCTTCACTATTTGCTTTAATAATTTCTTTTAGCATTATTTCTGCTTAATTTTTACTTTTAGCTATAAACACAATGTCATCCATAAATTCTAGCAAGGTCTCAACTGCCGTTTCAAGCTTGTTTCGAGGTTGTTTGTTTTTCGGTGTTGTTTTGAGCTTACTGGAATTATAACGGAAGCATCATGTGATTGTTCTTCAGAAGGAAACACTTTATGCCTTCGATTTCAAATTACTTGGGCAAAATTAAATAAAATATTACACCATCCATTCATGTGTCTTAAAAGCAAGACATTATCAAAGTACGAGATAAGACACGAGGTAGCTATGTGCCATACTTATTGGAAGATTTTTTTTTAAATCAATCGGAAAGGACTTTTTTTGGAGACGGAGTAGGAATAAGTCCTTCTACATCAAAAGAAATAGGAAAGGAAGTATCTTTTAGACGCACTAGAATGACATCATTCTTTATTGGAAGAAATGGGAAAGGACTTTCTTTAAGACAAAGTGTTACTTTTTTAATCAGAAGTAATAGGAAAGTACTTTTTTTAAGACAAAGTAGAAAGAGTTACTTTTTTAATCGGAAGAAATAGGAACTTACTATCAAATCAATTAGAAAAGAGCTTAATTTATTTTTGAAAGTTCTTTTTCTTCAGGATGAGTAGGAATGAGTTAGTTCTTCATCGAAGGAAATAGGAAGGGACTTCATTACAAGCAAGTGTTGTTTTTTTAACGGAAAAAAATAGGAAAGGATATTCAGTTTAACAGACTGTAAAGAGCTGCTCCTTTATAAGAAAGAATGTAAAAGGACATATGTGTAAGAATAAAGAAGTAAGGAATCACTTAATTTTTCCAGGCACAAATCAAACGATCAAACCATCTTATATACAAGACATAGATTGTGCTAAGTTGATTGGAACCCAAGGTATAAAAGAAAAGAAAGAAATGTAAATCACAATACAGATATCTCTTTAATAATTTTACACCGAAATGTACAATAAATGCCACGTCTTTATAATTTTTTAATCCTCTTTTATTTTTTCATTGTTTTCTTCAGGCATCCAAAAATAATTTCAAAATAAATTATTATTATCCCTAAAAAAAATCATTTTAAAAATAATAGTTATAAGAAACCTATATTTGTCATAAATAATTTTTGACAAGTATATAATTAATCATCTCGGAGNTTTAAAGAAAACATAATTTTAATGTATTTTAAATTATTTTATTTTATTTTTATTTTATTAAAATGGACAGTTTCACTTATTTGATTAGTTCGTTATTTATTTATTTTTTATGTAATATATATATTTAAAAAATAAAGTTATTCATATGTTAAGCAGATAAAATATTACATTTTTGATTTTTTTCTCACTTGACGCTTTTTAGATAGTAAATAATAGAAAAGTTAAATAGGCGAAAAAAAGTAAAATTAAGTATTTTCTGTGTATTATAGAGTATAGTATTATATATTATTATAAAAACCTGCAAATTATATGAGTAAGTTACAAAATCTCCGTAGAAACAACTCATATTATATGCCTTCTAAATTTTCTCTTTAGATTTCAAAAATGAATTGACAAAGTACTGTTAAAAGAAAAAACTCTCAAGGTGTACCTAATTAGATTTAGCAGGTAAGTAAAACTGACTACAGAAAATATAGTAAATTATAAACATTTAACTTAAGAATTTAATTCAACAACATAAAAGTAAAACTAAAATAAAATTCTCACTAAATTAATTAGTATTATTTATTAAATGTAAGAATTACCAACATAAACCATACAAATTACCGTAAAATGGCTCAATTTCCATTTGGACACTGTTTAACTGCAAAGTAAATGGCTCCAATAGTCATCTGGTTACTAGCGAAGTCATAGTGAAAATGGTTCAATAGTCATTTGGTTACTACTTGAACGCATAGTAAATATCTCAAAAGAGATTTGGTTACTGGCAATTAGCTAGTAAGAAGTGTTATAATAATAAATCCTAATTGTTATAAATAACAAAAAGTTTAAAATGTTAAAAAGCACCATGTGAGACAAAAAAATAAATACATACATATTTTTTTTTTTATAAAATTAATTTAATAAATTTGGTGTTATTAATAAATCCAATATATTTTTTTTTAAATCAGATTGTAAAAATTAAATTATTAGCAAATATTAAAAAAATCTTTAGAAGCATTAAAAGAATAAAATCACAACACAATGGATAAAACATATATATTTTCTTAATTGTTTTTCTATAATAAAACATAAATTAATCCTTTTAATGTTTTTAAAAGAATTACACAATTTATTTTAACAAATTGTTTAACACAAAAGAAAAGAAAATATTTATAAATAAAATAAATAAATTTGGTTTCATAACAAAAGGAGAAAGTGGCAGAGAAAACAATTTTGTGCAACAAAAATTAAACCACTGAAATATTATACTTTTTGAGGTAAATAGTGATTTGTGTTTTGTTTTTGCTTTGAAAATATTTTGCTTTATATAAAAGCAGACTTTTTTTAAAAAAAAATATTCAATTATGTATGTCAACAATTTTTGTACAAAGTAGTATTGTTGTTTTAAAATATAGTCAAAGACCAATAAAAGATAAATTGAAAAGAAAAAAAAATTAATACAGATAAGAATAGAGCAAAGGAAAATACTCACATAAAAATGGCTTTAGAGAAGAATTCTCTTTTATTAATTGTAGCTGTTATACACCCCTATGTGATTAAAACTGTTATAGCTTTTTTTTAAAAAAAAAAATTCCTGTCAAGACATTTTGTTGTTTGACATTATTTTTAATACCACGGTAAGAGCTAAATGTATAACCAACTAATTCTCAAAGAGAAAAAAATGTATTTTTATTTATTTATTTATTTTTTCCGTAATGCAATATTAATTAGACTGTTAACAAAAAGTGTTAATTTTCAGTATGATCAAAGCAAGATTCAATATTTAAGATTAAACTAAAACGTTTTGTTTAGTAAAGATTGTTAACCGTTCTCAAGATAATAAGTAATAATAAATATGGGAGAGTCTATGGGAATAACATAAAATGTCTCTCTTTTAAAATTTTAAGGTTCCACAACAATGCACCTTTCAGCCTTCATAAGGCCATCGTCAATGCCGAAATGTGGAAGAAATTGAGCTATGTTAATAAAATAAATTAATAGTAAAAGGTGAAACTCATATTCTCACATCAATTTAATTGATTAATGTAACTCAATTTCTTCTATATTTTGGCATTGACTATGGCCATATGAAGGCTAAAAGCTGCTTTGTTAAATTAATAAATTTCCAATTTATGTGAGGAGTTATGTTTATGTTTAAAAAGTAATAGCTTAATGTCAGCTTTAAGTGCAAAAGGTTATAAAAAGTACTGACGACAGCATGAAATCATTCAAATCCAGCTTTAAAACATAATATATGTTTGGTGTTCAGACACCTTTCTTAATCATGTTTCTCAATTTCATGTAAAATTAAGGATGGTTTACTGCAACCTAATTATTAGTATTGAGAGATATTAAAGTAAAAGATATAGAGGGTGACAAATAAAGATGGCCCGTAAAGATTGTTAACCGTTCTGATGATAATAAATAATAATAAATATAAGAGAGTCTATGGGAATAACATAAAATGTCTCTCTTGTACAATTTTAAGGTTCCATAAAATTGCTGCTTTCATCCTTCATAAGGCCATCATCGATGCCGAAATGTGGAATAAATTGAGTTACATTAATAAAATAAATTAGCATTAAAAGGTGAGACTCATATTCTTACATAAATTTAATCTATTAATGTAACTTAATTTCTTCCATATTTTGGCATTGACAATGGCTATATGAAGGCTGAAAGCTGCTTTGTTAAATAAATAAATGTCCAATTTATGTTAGGAGTTTATGTTATTCCCGTAACAAGTAATAGTTTGAAGTCAGCTTCAAGTGCAAAAGGTTTCAAAAAGTACTGATGCTGATGACAGCATGAAATCATTCAAATCCAGCTTTAAGACTTAATATACGTTTGATCATGTACAATTTAGGATGGTTTACTACAACCTAATTATTAGTATTGAGAGATATTAAAGTAAAAGATATAGAGGGTGACAAATAAAGATGGCCATACACTTTTGTGGTAAACCTAATAGGTAAACTAGAGCTTGCGAGTTATCATAACTCATAAATTATCATAAACACATTCCAGTTTACCTGTCAGACATTCTGCAACATGTTCAGCTGACTTAAAGATGTTTACAGGTTTGAAACACACTGTGATAAGAACAATAATATGTTTTGTTTTAAGAATAGAAATCACTTAAAACTACCACACCTTGTTACTTTGATTTAAATGACACTATTGTTCATAACGTATTTGCTTTGGTGGTACAATGGTATGAAAAGTGGTTTAACTCTATTTAACTAGGGGCTAGTAAACGGTGCACAAATAGGAGGCCTTCTTACTAATAAGTTCCAATAATTACAGATAAGTTAAAATAAGTGGTTTGTCCTTCCTGTTCAACTGACAACTATTCAGTTCAATTATTCAACAAATAATTTCGGTTATATTTCACCCATTACTAGAGTCTGGATTGAGAAGAGTTTTAAATTTTAAGAGTGTGGTTAAATCAAGGTAGAACCTCCACAGAGAAATCAAGATTTTGACATCTGACCTTTTAAAAGTGCAAAAGTTAAACTCTTCTCAACCACATTGTTGGCATCTTCATGCCTGAATCTTTATCTGTAAATTCTTAGCTATGGAGTTTAAATTGTAATTTAAAAATAAACTTTGCTCTATTACAAGTTCATGACTACTCATACGACCAAAACATCTAATAAATTTAAAAATGATTTATCATCCTCAAAGATTTTAATAAAAAGGCATTCTTCACCATGTTTACAATCACTTATAAAATATACTAATGCTCTGAATTGTTGAGCAAAAATTCTGGTGTAACATAACTTCATCTTTTAAACTTTTGACTTTGAATTTCCAACTTAATATCATAAATATTTTATCGTAAAGTTCATTAAACTTCCATTTTAAAGTACTAGATAATAATTAACATAATCACAGACCTTAATGGAAAGATTCTACTTAATAATCAATTATTTAATCAATGAGACGTTAACTTAATTATCGATCAGTTAAGATAAGCCATAAAATGTTTTCCCACATTTTTTCTATTTTTTGAACCCTGATTAATACAATCTAAATGAATTGCAGACAATGCCATGATGTCTTATATAAAAATCAAGACTTTGATTTGTTAAATTCAGTACGCTAACACACTATTAATATGTTTAGATATAATAAAGATGATTAAAATGTCAATTTTCTATTACTAACAACAACATTAGCATTATTTAGAACTATAAAAGCATATTTTTTTATTTTACTTCATCTCATGCTTAACTTACGAGCTCTAATAGTATTTTATCACAACTAGACAGCTTATTATATTTTTTTTAAAGAAGAAAAAAAATTAAGAAATGGTTAAAAAATAAAACACAACTTTAAAAACACTTACACAAAAAAATAAATGAGCATTTATTAAAATAAAACATAATGGAAAGAATGATAACTACTGACCTTACTAATCACAACAATAAGTTATAACACAGTATTTATTATTTAAATTAATGATGAGACAAGCACTGATTAAATTAAGTAAAAATAAATATATATGTATTCTAAAATGATTTCATCTTAAAGCAATGGGACATTTTATGGTGATAATTTTTTTTTTTTATGGCGATAAGAAATCAAATTCTAAGAGAAAAAAAGAAATTACTAGAAATATAATGGATAATTTATATACCACGGAAATAAATATATAATAATAAGCTATTAATGTAAATATGGTTTATGTTTTGTTTTCTGACAGCAAATTAATAGAAGTTACAAGAGGTTGAAAATGAAGGGGCAAGAGTTGTTTAATCACATCAATGTTATGTAAACTATGTAACTCAAACAAAGTATGTAACTCTGTTGTGATTACATGTAGAAACTATGTAACTCAACTATTCATTAAAATAAGACAATATGTAACTTTATAATTCCAATGTATACAACAGTAGTATGTAAAGTTTAGTTTGATTAAATTACATATAAACTTAATATGTAAAAATTATATTACACAATTGTAATAAAATTATGATTACATAATTAAACAACATGTAACAACATAATGATCATTATGTAAAACTAATGAATAAATAGGTAAATAAACTGAGATTACATAACATAATATGTAAAAAACATTAAGATTACATGACAACCAATGTGATATAATTACTTAGGTAAATTTATGTAACGGAAATGAAGGTACATTGAACAATATTTAGCCAAATATTTAATTACACAAAAGCATATGCAATATTAGGTAAATATGTAATGTAAAGGGTATGTTACAGAAAATGTGAACACATTTATAATCTGACTATTGTACACGTTTAAAAATATTGATACATACATCTTTAATAACAAATGTTGTAAATTATTTATACTAAATAATAACTAAAATAGTAAATTATATGATGATTACATAAAAGTTTTGTAAATGAACCACTATTACATAAAATTAACTATTCAAGAACATATTTATTAAAAATTGAAATACATTATGGAGAATGTAATTCATTATAGCTTTAATGTACATCATTACATAATTGATGTGTGATGAATGGCATAATATAACTGCAAAACAGATTATGTAAAAAGAAAGAAAACGTGTATTTTAATATAATTTAACATTGATTCTTATAAGAACACAATGATTTCTTTCTTAGAATATGATTACACACCAAAATGTGTAAGTATGGCTACTCAAGACAAGTAATGGAATTTATAACTCAGTTGTGAGTTAATAATGGAATAATTATAAAATAATAATAAGTGTTATCAATTATTATTAGTGTGTAACTAACATAATTTATAACGAAATGTATTGATTTGATATTNGGATTGTTAGAAGTACCTTAGAATTATTATTAGTGAGTCAGTCAGTGACGAAATGACAAAACTTTAGACTCATATATCTTATGAACTACTATGGGTAGAGGTGTGCAATTTTTATTCCTGGTTCAGTTTGTCATGGTCATGAACATTAAATTAAAATTAATGTTATACATCTAAGTATCGTTTATAGAATAATAGAGGGGGGGGGGTCCAAATTGCCGTGAGTTGGTTCCAGTGAAGGATGGTGCTGCCGTGCTCTGGGGAGATGGATTACTTTAGACTTGAGACCTTTTTAATTAATAGATTAATATGCTAGATGGACCCTTTAGGTGTGAAGAATACCATTTAAACCATTTGAAGGGGAGACGTGTTGGCCCTTTCTTTTTAGGGCGTCCTAAGTCAGTATTTGTTTATTCAGAGGGATGTATACAATTTGGAATTCTTTACAATTTGGATTTCTTACAATATGGAAAAGTTATTGATAATAACTATAACATTTTTGTGTATCATTTTATTTTTTTTTTTTTTTAAGACAAAAAAGCTAAATAAGAAATGAGTAATTAGTCCTTTTTATTTATTTATTTTTTTAAATAATTTTACTGTCGACATTTTGTTGTTTGACATTATTTTTAATACCACGGTAAGAGCTAAATGTATAACCAACTAATACTCAATGAGAGAAAAAAAAAATGTATTTTTATTTATTTATTTATTTTTTTAAATAATTTTACTGTCGACATTTTGTTGTTTGACATTATTTTTAATACCACGGTAAGAGCTAAATGTATAACCAACTAATACTCAATGAGAGAAAAAAAAAATGTATTTTTATTTATTTATTTATTTTTTTAAATAATTTTACTGTCGACATTTTGTTGTTTGACATTATTTTTAATACCACGGTAAGAGCTAAATGTATAACCAACTAATACTCAATGAGAGAAAAAAAAAATGTATTTTTATTTATTTATTTATTTTTTTAAATAATTTTACTGTCGACATTTTGTTGTTTGACATTATTTTTAATACCACGGTAAGAGCTAAATGTATAACCAACTCATACTCAAAGAGAGAGAGAAAAAAAATGTATTTTTTTTTTTTTTTTTTTTAAATAAAACTCAGTAAGTTAAAATAATATAATAAAAAAAATAAAATAAGGTTACCTATTTGAGATATTATACAGCCAAAATATTGTAATATATTTAATTTTATATGTGTGGCATCAATGCAGAGATATTATATACAGCCAAAATATTGATTTTACTTAGATGTTATACATTGCCTTTTCTGTTATCAGAAAACAAAATTTCAAGAAAAAATAATTCATTAAAATTAGGTTTATGGTAGTCAAGATTACCAGTAGTAATAGCATAATATGGGTGAGATGAAAATGCTTAGATTAGGAGAGTGGGTTAATTAATTCTGATTCCCTCCGGTTGGGGGCCCACATTTGGGTTTTACCCAGAATTGTGACATAAAAATGAAGCTACTTAAGTGAAAAGGCATCACTTTGCTTATTATTAATTCTAGCACCTAAGTGCTAGAATTTATAATAAGCAATGAGCAGCAGAGAGGCCAAAGTCTACTAGATAGATATTTATTATAAAATTTTAGTGATTAAAGCCATAGGGATCACCACATCAATTCTTGTCATAATGTCTAATTTTGAGATTTAGCCCATCAGAAACTTAAGCTATGGCTAACATATTTGATGTGTGATGAATGGCATAATATAACTGCAAAACAGATTATGTAAAAAGAAAGAAAACGTGTATTTTAATATAATTTAACATTGATTCTTATAAGAACACAATGATTTCTTTCTTAGAATATGATTACACACCAAAATGTGTAAGTATGGCTACTCAAGACAAGTAATGGAATTTATAACTCAGTTGTGAGTTAATAATGGAATAATTATAAAATAATAATAAGTGTTATCAATTATTATTAGTGTGTAACTAACATAATTTATAACGAAATGTATTGATTTGATATTCTATAATTACATAAAAATGTTATGTAACTACATTTTAAATCCATAAAACNAAATAGGTAAATAAACTGAGATTACATAACATAATATGTAAAAAACATTAAGATTACATGACAACCAATGTGATATAATTACTTAGGTAAATTTATGTAACGGAAATGAAGGTACATTACATAATATTTAGCCAAATATTTAATTACATAAAAGCATATGCAATATTAGGTAAATATGTAATGTAAAGGTATGTTACAGAAAATGTAAACACATTTATAATCTGACTATTGTACATGTTTAAAAATATTGATACATACATCTTTAATAACAAATGTTGTAAATTATTTATACTAAATAATAACTAAAATAGTAAATTATATGATGATTACATAAAAGTTTTGTAAATGAACCACTATTACACAAAATTAACTATTCAAGAACATATTTATTAAAAATTGAAATACATTATGGAGAATGTAATTCATTATAGCTTTAATGTACATCATTACATAATTGATGTGTGATGAATGGCATAATATAACTGCAAAACAGATTATGTAAAAAGAAAGAAAACGTGTATTTTAATATAATTTAACATTGATTCTTATAAGAACACAATGATTTCTTTCTTAGAATATGATTACACACCAAAATGTGTAAGTATGGCTACTCAAGACAAGTAATGGAATTTATAACTCAGTTGTGAGTTAATAATGGAATAATTATAAAATAATAATAAGTGTTATCAATTATTATTAGTGTGTAACTAACATAATTTATAACGAAATGTATTGATTTGATATTCTATAATTACATAAAAATGTTATGTAACTACATTTTAAATCCATAAAACATGTAATAACAAGATTTTTACATAAATTAATATTTTATGTAAATTTTGAATTATTTATTGGTAAAGAGATGAAAGTAAAATTTCTCAATAGTGTTACGTAGTAGAATATGTAAATGATTTTTGTCACATACTTACATAGACCTGGAATATTGTGATTTTTCTGAATTATGCAAATAATTATAATTAAAATATAATATAATCATTAAAAATTAATTTCCTTTTCATTTATTTAAACATTTTAATTATAAATGTAACTTGTACATGTTAGACTGCGTATTTTTCTTGAATAATTAGAAGCTAATTCAGAATTTTTAATCAAATAAAAATAAACTTATTCAAAAAAAGAAAATAATATATATTTCCTTAGTTAAAAATATACATTTAAAGGACGAATGAAGAGGACAGGACATCGTAGACTTAAAAAAAATATTTACAGAGGTAGATACAACGGATTTACAACACATTACGACGGTAAAAGCTCACAAGATATTAATAGTTCACAACGTGGTCAAGGAAATTTTACAACGATTTGCTGTCCTAAGACAATTTTTTGAGTATACATAATGGAATGGAATAGCATATTATGTTCTAAGTAACATTTTGGTTTACAAGGAAGTGGACGGTTAACTACAGTATACATTTTTAATTTTGTTCATTTATTTATTGATTATAAAACTAATTATGAAGATATTGGAAATAATTATTTAAAAAATGTATTTTTTTTTTTNATTGTGACATAAAAATGAAGCTACTTAAGTGAAAAGGCATCACTTTGCTTATTATTAATTCTAGCACCTAAGTGCTAGAATTTATAATAAGCAATGAGCAGCAGAGAGGCCAAAGTCTACTAGATAGATATTTATTATAAAATTTTAGTGATTAAAGCCATAGGGATCACCACATCAATTCTTGTCATAATGTCTAATTTTGAGATTTAGCCCATCAGAAACTTAAGCTATGGCTAACATATTCCAATGTAAGCCCTACACAGGAAGCCAGGGTGGCCGAGCGGCTCTAGGCGCTCGCCCGGCTATCAATACGTCGAGACGACTCAAGGTCGTGGGTTCGATCCCATGCCATGATATTCTGAATTGCATCTATGAATCCCGGACAGAGCAGGGTGAGGGACACCCTTATGGGGACTCTTCCCCCATTCTTTGATGCATGCTTATATAGCTCACTAATGATCACACCATACTTGCTTCGGCGATACAATGTACAAATGTATGATGTGTGAAGTAGCTGGAACCTTCCATCACGGGGCGTAAAAGGGCCTACTTGATAGGTTCGAACAAGGGGTTCATCCACCTGTTCTAGTAGGAAGTACTAGATTACTACTACTACTACTACTACTGTAAGCACTACAAGTAATGTACACTTTGAAGTTATCAAGGTTAGATTATTAGCAATCTCGAATTGGCAAAGGAAATGGATATCACATTGACTTAAAGAGAATTTTGAGATATCAACGTTCCACTGTTTTTTTTACAAGTTCCGTAGAGCTTTAGAACTGAACACTCTTCCAATCATAAACACAACATCCAATCATAAATAAATAGACGATCCAACAAGAAAAAAATCAAACTGTAATTCCCAGTAAGTTGTTTAAAAATTATAATTAATATTATCCTGTAAGCTGGCTACCAGAATATAGTCTTCTACAGATTGCTAAAAATGGTTTGATTATTATTATTTATTTTTGCAGCTAAAAACTAAATTTGTGAAACTGCTGAATAAAACTAGAGCAATCTTAATGAGTTAGTTGTCTAATAAACTTAATATAAACTCCATAATAAGAAATCTGAAGACAAACAGCCTTTAGGAAGGTTGTGCTGTCAAAAAAGATCTTTACTACCAAAGTACTTATGGGTGCAAAGAATTAATGTATCCACTTCCATTAACCGGGCATTGTAAAGACCCCCCTCCCCCCCAGAACCTATGGACACTACTTAAACCAAGTAGTAGTAGGAAGATCCTTAAGGTATTAGTACTAGACAGATAGGACAAACCACTTGTTCGAATCTAGCAATTAGGCCACATTTTAGGCCCATTTTACTATACCCATGGTAGAGAGTTGCAGCCTCTTCCACATCATACCTCTGTACATTGTACCGCCGAAGCGAGTATGATGTGATCATTAGTGAGCCATATAAATCAGAGCATCACGGCGAAGGGGTCGAACCCAAGACCTCGTACCACCCTTGATTCAATGATGGCTGAACAGACGTGATGTTATTTAATCTACACAGCCATACCCACTCTATCTTATGCCAAAGTAGATTTTGGCTAGATTTATTTTTAAGGATTTAGTAAATTAAGTAGCTACTGCCTCATGGGTCTTCACCTGACATGATCCTTCAATTACAATCACAAAGTAACAAAACAATCTTAATTTCAATCAAAGTACCCACTGTAATTGGTCACTATCAGCTCATTTGTGTAAAACTAGACTAGTAGAAACTTGCATAAATTTAATTCTATTTATTGTAGTTAGGCAAATAATAACTAATCAATTTTAGAATGGTAAGAAGCAAAAAAAAAAGTGCCTCTCCACAAGAGTTGGAAGGAAAACTTGAAAATGTATTTAAACCCTAATTAGACTGCAGTTATGCTAAAAAGCAAATACTTTTAGTTTCAATCTGTAGGATTAGTTATCATCAAAAAATCTAATAATTGGCTGTCACAGAATAAAAAGAATAAATAAACAACTTTGTAAAAACATTCATGTATTATAATGTATAATGTATTTATTTCACATATTCACAAATCAAAATTACAAATAATAATAATAAAAAAGTAATAAATATTTCCAACATCCTCAACTAATAAAAAAGAGCAAATAAAATAAAATCTTTAAAAAAATCATTTAATAATATATTATATACATAAAATAATTAAGTTGCACCCTTTTTAAAAAAAAATAAATAATAAAAGAAAAGAAAAATAAGTACTTTATAAAATTAATGGGAGAAAAAAGTGGTGCATTTTTAATCAAACAGGGTTGCACACAGTTGTCTATTGTGGACGGACTTAAAATTATTTATTTAACAAAAATAATAATAATAATTTGTTAAATTTAACACAATAACAAAGATAACAAAAAAAATTAATAATTCCAATGGTCCAAAAATAAAAATTTAATAACAAAATCACCGAAAAAGAAATAAATAAAATTAGTAAATTACTTCTTTTTTTTTTGCAATTACATTGTTTTGCAAACACAGCCTTAACTTAAAAGAACTAAACTAAAATGAAATAATTTATAGCAATAATAATAAAATAATTAAGTATATTTTAAACATTTATAATATGGCAAGGTTTCAAATAACTTTTATTTTTATGGCTCCACAGGAAAAAGGTTGAATAAGGAAGATTCTGTCACATCTTTTCACTATTGAAGCTGTATGAATGAATATACTTTGTAAAAATAGTATTATATGTATATTTCCTAATAGTTTTTTAACAATCAATTTTGCTCTTTGAGATTAATTTACTATGGATAATTAATTTAGAAGACATTTTTTTAAAACTTTAATAATAAAAAGGCATGAGGACATCTTTTAATTCAACCTTTGATTTAGAGAACAAATGAACCCATTCAAATAAAACATTCAAATTAATAAAATAATATTTATTCTAATTAGATTATTTACAAATGACAACACTTTTAGTGAAGATTATTATATTTTTACTTTAATAAAACTTCTTATCACGATATTATTACATGCTGTTCATACAGTGAGATTAACTATTTATTTTTAATTTTGATTCAATTTTTAAAAGTATAGTATAATTTTTTAAAGAAGGATAAAAAAGTATATTTATATTTCCAATTAAAAACAACCATGTTGAGAGAGTCACAACCATGGTACAACTGAAAGAAAAATAGATTGCAACAAGTTAAAACATTACAATCCTATCATTTTGTAATTATACTGTAGTAGAAATAATAATTGTTTTATGAGATAGGAAGAATATTTCAGGGTTAAGTAATAATTAAGTAAATGAAAATGAAATAACAGACAAAATGAACGTCAATTTCAATTATAATTTATTGCACTGATCCCTAATTCATAAAAAGGTAATTTACAGAAAGTCAATCGTCTACAAGGCTCAACACCTTTTTAAAATAAGGAGCTAATGTCATTAAGTATAGGCAATTGAAAGATACAACTTTTTGAACAACTGAACATCAAATACATGGATATTCTTAAATAGGGATGATGAAAGCCAGCAGCGAATTATTAACTGAAGTGAACATGCAAACCAAGAACGAAGGGATAAGAACTAATAACATGAAAGAAGACTGATGATGTAATTAACAAAACCATCATATCAGGCTTCATAATGGTAAGTAATACTCAGATAAGGACTATCCATTTCAACCAAAAAACTTTAATAAGACTAGTGCTGATCTTTATGGCATACATTGCATAGTTTAGGTTCATTTGTTAACTTATTTTGTGGCATGGTAGGCCGGATGAAGACGTCTCATGGGCCAGAACTGGCCCATAAGGGCACAGTTTGGAGACCCCTGGTCTAGAACATGGGGCTGAAGGATATCAAAGACGATATAAGAGGTCTTAGCTCACAATCTTAATAGAAGTGGACAAGATAAGGAAGAATGGGGAGAAGCTGTATAGGAGTGAAGGATAGAATAGACATAAGACATCAATAATGAATAGTTAATGTTCATAGGATATTCTTTTAGGAATCTAACTTTAATGAAAAATATTACTATTGATACTTAATGCTCCAATAAAAGATAAGAATGAATGGATTCAGACATGTTTCGACAAACATCTGCATTAAATACTTTTTGACAACAATGTAGAATTTAAATATAAAATTCAGGTCCTCAACTCTAATATTTAGGGATTAACTTAACAAATAATTAAGAAAACTTAACTCATTTGACTAATTATCATTTTGTCTGATTTGATGACAATGTTAAAGTTTTAAGGCAAAACGATGATTAAAAATAGCTAATCAAAAACTGTTAAAAAAATAAACTTGGGAAACAAGTAAAAAGGATTATACTATTTTATACTTGTCATTAACAATAAATTCTTAATTAATACCTACATTAATTTAAAAAGAAATCTATAAACTAAAGTTAATAATAATAAACAAAAAAATAATTTCACAATCATATTTGGTAACAGTATAAGCACACAAAAATTCTACATTAGTTGAATAACCAGGAATACAATGTATTATTTCATTATGTTTCTCTTATTTTAATTTATTATATCAATTAAAATATAAACATAGAAAGAATAATAAAACAAATCACGTAAATGCTCCTACATCAATGTAATAAATGCAATATCAAAAATCGTATAGTAATTATAAAATTGAATATAATTATACATAGTAGTAAGTTGATCTTATAACATAGTTCTCATAATTATAAGAAAATACAAGAGAAAAAAAATTAAATGTATTTTTATGTCCAGTTTATTTTGTAACAGGGGATAGGCCAATTAACACTTCTTCCTGAAGTGATCATCAGAGTCTACAGGCTGCATTTACACCTACTGAGTGATACTCCTGCCGAGGCAGTGAATTCGGCCGAGGGCTCGGCTAATGTGATAAGTACATGCTCAGCTGATAAGTCAATGCTCAGCTTAGTAGGACGCAAGTGATCCAGTCGAAACATTGAATCAACTGTCAAAAAGTTTTGACCTTTAAAGATCTAAAGGACCTTTCATGGATCAAGTCCATAAAACTGTCCATAAGACTTTTGGCTTTTCCCAAAGTTGAAAGAACACATTAAAGGTCAAAACTTTTCCACAGATGATAAAGTACGGTCACAGATTAAAAAACAAAATGTAGAATTTTTCGTCAACAGATTAAAAAAATGTATTCCGCGTTTGGAGGAGTTTGTTACATTAAACGGTAATTATGTTGAAAAATTATAATTATTTATAAAATCTTTGTGTCCAAAGGGGTATAATAAAAACTCATTTATAATTTGTTATACCCCTTTGGACACAAAGATTTTATAAATAATATTATAATATATAAAATGGATTATAATTATGATTACTTAAGAGACTGTCTCGAATTCAACGCTCGGAAGGTGTAATGAGGCCTTAAAATTCAGTAGGAGTAAGTTATGCAAAATCAAAAACAATTTTAAATAACACTTGCAAATCACAGAACATTGTTCGTAAAACATAATAGCAAATCAGTAAAATGGATCTTGTTCACTAAGTGCTGAGATCCGCATTTTCAATAAATTTAGTTGGCTGATACTGAATAACAGAAATTAATAAAATGGTAAAAAAATTTAAATTTGTGGACTCCGCTTGGCTTCAAAAATACAGGAAGGATCAACAAACTACATTTTACACACAAAACTATAGTATATTATAAACAAATTAAACTCTATATCAAAGTGTTAAAGTCAAGTATCAATAATTCATAACTTCTGACTTTTTTTTAAAATAATTATTGAGTTCATTTCCAATTTTAAGTATTGATTCAGACAAATAAACCGAGATAAATATAACACATTTGTTTTTTTTCTAGTGGTATATCTATTTTTCAGAGGGAAAAACATTTTACTGAGAAAGTAAACAAATAATATTTAATTCATAAATGATTGGGTCAAAAAAAATTAATCAAAACAAACAGTTAAAGCATCCAAAAACTCACAAATTTAAACAATTTAGAAAGCAATAAATATTTAAGCAAACTGATAAAATATTATATCGTAAATTAGATAGTTTTTGTAATTAAAAAAAATGGTAGAAAACCATTTGGTAAATAATAAAAAAATAAATTAGAAAATTATAAGCAGTATACTTTAGTTGAGTGGATTAAAGTCTTTCAGAAAAATGTTCATTGACTTTTTAAATCTAACAAACTATTTACATAATTAAAAATTAAAAAATAACGATTTGCAAATAATAATGTGATTTAAATAATAAAAAATGCAATTTATTTATATATTTACACACGTTTCTTTCATTTTTTATATATATATATACGTATGTTTTTTNATATAATTTAATTAAAGTTAAAATGAGAAAAAAAAAAAAATCATTATAAAAAATAATAGGCTAAAATCTACTGGTTTGTATTGCAACAAGGCTAAACCCCCAAGAATTAGCATTGGATAAAAAAATAATCAATTTGATCACATAGAATTTTTACAGAGCAGATTTTACCATAAATTAAACCAGTATGTGCAAATGATAAATATCTTTGTTTTAAGAGGTATTGCAAAGCACATTATCAGATCAAAGTGTTCTGAATCAAATGTGTGTGAACGTGAACATATTGCCGCATTGCATACATCACATCGAATGTGATTTGCTAACCAACCAATATCATCTTCTGGCAGATTGACCACTAGGTAAGATCTGCTTCAGCATAGCCTCTTTCATCAAATAAAAGAAAATGTATGTTTTAAAAATGAAAGATTAGAAGCATTTACGATCAAAAGTATACAAATAATTAGATTATTGATAATTATTAAAATTATAAAATTACAAACTTACTTTTATTAGATCATAAAAATTTCAATTTTTATATTTTTGTGTTCAAACTGGCCCAAAACCACAAAACAACGACCATTTTTTTCCTTATTCAATTTTCAATCTTTTTTTATTCATTTTTTTTTACAATTAGATAACATATATTAACAAAGTGCGACCCACTAATTTTAAGTTTTAAATAAGTTTCTTAAAAAGGACAAGAGTAAAATTCTAAATACTTAGTACTTTCTTGGACAGGATTCAAAAGGATGGAACCAACTACAAATTTAATTTTATTACTATTAATTGTATTTTTCTTTTCATTTTTTTTTTTTTTTTTTTTTTTTAAAGAATGGATGGCCTTAAAAATTATCACATTAACATCATTTAATATAAGTCCACTGTTCAGAGTAAATTGGATTTGATTTATAAATTTTAAGATGAAAATGTTTTTAAAGGAAAAAGTTTTTTTTTTATAAGTTTTTATACAGTATAGATGTATAACTATGAGCAAATTGTGTAACCTTCAAATTTTGTTGTACATTTGTCCCATTCTCATTATGACATAAGGTAAAATCGAGCTTTGGAGTATAAAATGTTTTCAATCTCTGTGTTTTGAACCAGGTAACAGTGTTCCAAAAGTGTAAATGAGATAACCACAGCTACGCTAATCTCTCGCAAGCAAACCTCCTCATAATTCATCACCAAGCCCGATCATAAATAAAAAAAACAAAAAAAAAACTTAGTTATCAGGCTAGTGTATAAATTGCTATTTTCAAGAAAATATTGATCTTAAGTTATTCTCCTTCTTTTTGGATGCAATTATCAGAAAGTGATCAATGTTATATCGTTCAATAACTCTAATCTGCTGTTTTAAAATTTTTATTAAAAAATATAAAATTTGTCATCTTTCATATAAATATTTGTTCATTCACTCGTAATTAATTATAAAGTTTCAAATTTAACTTAAAAGATGCAAAAAAAAAATCCATCTAATAATTTAGAATTATATGATTAATATTCATAACAAAAATTAAGTTGTATTTTATAAAATATGCTTTTATCTTAATCAAATCTCAAATTTGTCTATTTTTATTTTTACTAAAATAAAATTGTTGTTCCAATTTCTGAAATAGTGGACTTTTCCAATTTTGATGGACTATTTTAACCTTCTCTAAGCACACATTTAAAGCAAAGTTTATAAATATTGTTTTAAACTCATAATTTCTATTCAATTTTATTTATACATATTTTATACATTATAATTTAATTTTTATTTTTTTAATTCCAAAAAATAATATTTTTTAAAAAATTATTTAATTGTACATTTGATTTTATAATTAATTTAGAAGAAATCAACAAAAAATAACGTCATTTTGTTATTCTTTGTTTTTAATATTCTTAACAATATTTACCCTTTGTATAATTAAAAGGTAGCAATCTTGAAAAGGCAATACTGCTGGTAATCACAATTAATTTTTTTAAATGATTATAAAATCATAATTTATTTCCTAAAGATTACAGTAATTGTGGAAACTAATTTATAAGATGTCATAATAGTCATAAGATATATATTTAACGTCAACCTAATATTGCAACAAGATCATTCAAGTTTGATAAGACACGACATTCCCACTTTTACTTTGAACAAGCCTGGGGAGGCTTTTATCAATCCAATACTAGATTGATATCAGACAACCTTTTGATAACCTTATCAGACAAACTTTTGCTGCTAAACCATGTCTTCATAACTCTGTGGTAACGTTTGATAAATTTTTTGTCAAAACAATACTAGATTGATATCAGACAACCTTTTGATAACCTTATCAGACAAACTTTTGCTGCTAAACCATGTCTTCATAACTCAGTGGTAACGTTTGATACATTTTTTGTCAAACCAATACTAGATTGATATCAGAAAAACTTTTGACAACCTTATCAGACAAACTTTTGTCGCTAAACCACGTCTTCATAACTCTGAGGTAACGTTTGATAAATTTTCTATCAAACCACCTTGAAAGTGTCGACAATGGTTTTCCAGGCCGAAACCTGGTTGCGCTAAATCTTACTCTCATATTCCCACTTGTTTAATGAATGCTTGGTGGATATTGAGAGGGCCCGGTCCGAGAATACCAAGAAGGTTTACTTAACACGGAGGGCCATATAATAATGCTACGACAAGATGTCCAGATGTGGTCTATATGGTAGGCAAGGCCTCCCTGCCCCCTTACTACTACTAGTAGTGTTAGGACTCAGGTTCTAAAGAGACTCTCTTTATACTGTAAAGTCACACTTACCCAATTTTCTTACTAATTATGATGCCAAGAGCAGTGTAATAAATACAAATTCACCGTATTTAAAAATTTGATTGATTGACTTTTTTTATAGCTCTGAGCACTCGAGAACTTAATTCACTTAAAAATGTTCTCCACTTGTCTTTCTGTAAAAAGAAAGGCAAGAAGAGATGTAATTTCTTTCTTCAATTTTTTTTTTTTTTTTTTTTTAAGAGAAAAGGCATGACAAAATTCAGAACCATCTAACTCACTACAAAAAGAAGTTAGCCATTTCAGTATCAAAAAGTGGAAAGCTAAAGAATTGTCTCAGAGTTGCCATCTGAAGGCTACCTCAAGTTGCTAGTGAATTTAAATATCGATATTCTTTGAATATCAATCTTTTTTGTTGTTTAAAAGTGGTTGACATTTTAAAATTACTTTTAAAGAATAGATCAAAAAAGCATAAGTTAATCAATCAATATAACCAGTTTGATTTACTCAGATACTTTTTAACATAAAGTTGTTATTATACTAAGACTGCTTGCTCGAGTCAACTATTATCTTAAATGATATTTCCAGGGTTTTCAGCATTGATCTTATAATGGAATTCTAGGTCTTCTAGTAGGGACAGTATGGCGATAGAAGGGCAAAACATTTTGCACCAGGAGTTTGGAGCATCTTCAGGTAAGTACACGTTGGTCTGAGGAACAAATTAATGACATTGTATCTTTCTAAGGACAACTTGGCCTCCCTTGAAACTGATCAACACTGAAAGACCAAACATTTTATTGTCCTGGAAATAAGATTTTCCCAGGAAAGCACTCTATTAATTGAAATTTTAAAACAATAAAACAATATCATCTGTTCAGTATTATGTTTATGTTCATAGAAAACAGACAACAGAGTGTTTTTAAAAACAAATCTTTTGGACTTAAGATCTATTGACATTACTTTAGGTAACACTTAAGTGAGGCAGTTAAGCCATTTCATTCTGAGCTTCCCGATCCAGGTTTTTCCAAGCTTGAAAACCTCATAACATAAATTCATCAAGTTAGTAAATAAACAGAATTAAATTATTTTAAATAATCACAAAATTATTTACTTAAAAATAATTATTACACTCTATAAGAGTATAATTATTTTATATTAATTACACTGACAAGTGTTATTTCATTCTAAATAAAATCTATAACTATTATGACAGCTTTTTTTTTCATTAAATTCACACGAAAAAAAAAAAAAAAAAAAAAAAAAAAAAAAAAAAAAAAAAAAAAAAAAAANTTTTTTTTAAAATTTTTATTAATTTTTTTTATTTGGGAGAAAAGCCATTTTTCTGTTAATTCTAAATACTAAGAAGGATTTAATATTATACAAGTTTTGTTATTCAAAAGTCTTTTAGGGGAATACAAGACGGATAGAAAAAACAATTTGACAAATTTTTCATTATTTAAAGCATTACAAAAAGGATTTTAAATTTAGAAAGTTTTATTTTTATTTAATTTTGGTAAAGCTTACATTTGTTTTTATTGGAAGTAAGCTAGGAATATTTTATGTAAAACATTTTTTTCCTATTTTTTACTTAAAATTTCATTTAAAAAAAGGAGTAATTTTTAAATGTTCTTTATTAACACTTAGTTAACAATTTTTTAATATATTAAATTCGATATTTTATTTGTGGATTTTAAAAATTATTTTACATTATTTTTATTTTACCGATAACTTAAGAATAGTTCTACGAGGAGAAATTTTATTTAAAAGAAAAAAAAAAACATGATTTTGAAGTAAGAAAACTGGGGTTTAAGTGACGGTCGCTACCTTCTTTTTTTAAAAAATGTATTTCAAAAAATATGTTTTGTTTCGTTTTTTTTTTTTACAAAAAATGTATTACTTAACAACAATATTTATACATATTATCTATATTATTTTTTTTTTTAAATTTTATCATTATCAATATTTAGTTTAATAGAGTAAGATAGATAACAATTAGGAGAAGTAATTGACAAAAAAATAAATAAATAATCACAGAGAAAGAGAGAAAAAAAAATATATAAAGGATGAAATTTTGTACAGATGGTATTACAATAAAATTAGGAGGTAGACTGTGAGGATAATAAAAATAGAAAAATCGGTCCTTATTATTACTATTATTTTTAATAATCCAATTTTGGCATTGAGAATCACTACTCCATTTTTTTTAAATGGAAGATTGAATAACTATGTTACAGTTTTAATTATTTATAATGGACAGATCTTAATATTATCCTGAAAATCTGTTTATTCACAGTTCAAATTTTAATAACATTAATTTTTTTTTAATAGGGAAAAGATTCCTTTATTAATTTTTTTTTTTTTTTTTTTCAAATAATGAAATTAGATTTTCCACACTGTAGTTTAGTGATAATTTAAAGGAGGAAACCAGGCTTATGAGAAAGCCACAAAATATTTAATTCTTAGTATCTTTAACTCTGCAATCTTACCTTTAAAGGGTCCCAGCATTCAGCTGATTGCCTTAAATGTATTCTATATTTATAAAATAATGCTTCCGAGCTTACTGAAGGCGTCAGGAGCATTATGATCAGTCAGTCAAACAAAATCTTTTTTTGTCTCCGAATTTTAAAATAGAAATCTGTTTCAGACATCAGGGAACATTTTTGGTCTCGTATCTATTATGTCGTTTTAACATAAATATTGATTTTAATTAAATTAAGATGATAGATCACAATTATCCCATTGTTGGTCCCATATCAATTTTAACCTAATGTGCCCATTGCTCCTCTTCTGTAACGCACAAACTTTCCGATTTTGAATAAATTCGGATTGATTGTTAAAAGTAACCCAAAGATGTCCCATATTAATTTTCCCATCAGCGCACATTTAATATTGAATGAAAATGAGTGTGACACAACTAAGTATTGAACAAGGTCTAAAAAAAAAAGCAGCCCCACTTTAAGGCAGACCATTTTAAGGAGGTATTAATTCAATACATCTGAAATGTTTTGATAAGTAACATCCAATTTTTTTTAAGTGCAAAACAGAAGTAGAAACTGTTTGAAGTTGAAACTGAACTGTTTTCCTTAACTCTTACCAGTTGTCACATGAACATAAACTAATGCTCTAAATGACTATTATTTCCCCAAGGAAAGAGCTTATCAGAAGTTCGAAACTGGAAGTATTAGTCACCAGAAAATTATTATATTTATGTAATTTATTTATATTTATGTTTATTCAATAAAGTTTTATTATTATTATTATAACAGAAGTAGATACTTGAAAATCTCCATTTATGACTGCAGAGCTCAGATATCAATACATAAAAAATAAATAGCAACGATCTTATTAAATGTAAGTTCCTCTACAATAAAAATGAAAATAATAAACCATCATCCAAAATTTCAAAAGCGCATTTATCCAATCAATAAAATGCATTATGAATACTCATAAAGCAATTATTGTTTCGTTTGATAGGATATACCTTTAAATACAATCTCAAAGCTATTTTATTTATTTATTTATTTTTTTAAATATTCATTTCATTAACAGTAAATTACATATCCACATTACCATACAGTATACATAAGCAATCTGAAAAATGGAGACACTCAATGATAATTATTAAATAAATTTTAATTGTTCATTGAAAATTATTCTTTTTTTCAAAGAGAATGGATTTCTCAAGGCAGATTTTTGTATTTCTTATTATCCTACAATTCTTAAAGCAAAAACTCAGGAGATATAATATCAAATGAAAAATAAAATGAGAAACTTGATCTAAGAGATGATGATACAATTATTTGAGATTTTATTGTAATTTACAAAAATGGTTTATTAATACCAGCCTGATTGTTTTTTTAAAATTATATAAAATTCATTAAACTATTTTCTTTGTTTTTTAATTATCTCCATTTTTTAAAAAACAAATCCAGACATTTATAACTGTACAAATAAATAAACAATCCATTCTTTGTTCCCCCTTTTACCTCATTTCCATATTTTTAAAATAATTATGATTATAAATTTTTTACAATAGTTATTTTCATTAAAAAAATAAAAGTTAATAAAGCTCGAATACAGTGTGGGAGCACCATGATCTTCAGGCATGAGAAAGGGCGACAGGGGGTGGAAGGGAGGACGCTGTCTTGATATGAGAGGTGTGGGGATAACGGGCAGGTTAAATTTCCAGCATTTTTTTCTTATTTTTATTTTTTGTGTCTTAAAATAAAAACCACCTTTACTTGTAGGACAAGCGATTGGAACGGAGCGATTGATGACTTATAGAGTTCAAACCTTCTCCTCGTGAGCGAGATCGAACTACACCACCCTCTCCTACAACATAACAACTGAATTATACCTGCAACTTCTAAAAAGAGCAAGAACACCAACACAAAAAGTAAAATAATACAACAAAAGATTCAAAAGTTTTTTTGTTTTTTTTCCGGGGGACTTTTTCTTTATTAAGAAAAAAGTCCGAAGCAATAAGACCTCATGAAACAATAAACCTTAAAACACATGTAACAAGTTATGACTCACAACATTGTCCTTTAATACATCTAGACACTATTTAGGACAATCAACTAAAATAAATGTGGGGTCGAAACAAGTCTGTAGAAATTATTTAAATATTGTTTTCATTTTGACAATAAACTTGGCAATTATGCTTTTTGAATTTTATTCACCATGATTAAGTTACACTTAATTTTAACTAATTAAATAACAAGAACATCCTTGTTGGTGTTCAAGAACAGTGTTTCTTTAATGCTACTCAGAGCTTTATCAAATACAGAAATAAAGAAAAGATATATATATATATATATATATATATATATATACATATATATATATATATATATATATATCTGCAATGTAATACCGATCTTCTGACAAGTATTTGCTTGACAGGATCTTATANATATATATATATTTTTTTTTTTTCATTAAAAATCTATTTTAGTGTTTGGCAATAATCGATTACTGCAATGATAAGTACACAGAATTGAACAAAGTAGATAATTGATTGAATATGAATTTTTAATATTGACTGAGTAGGAAGCAGGTTGAAAATAAATTACAAGATTTAATTTACACAAATCCTTAACTTGTTAAAAGAAGTGCAATTATTATTAATGTTTATCATTGTTGCTTGTTGTTTTAGTGTCTAAACACTCAGATCAGTCAGTAATTAGTTCAGTCAATTCTTTTATTATTATAAAGATTAGCGTATCCTGTCTGTGTGTGTCGAATACGTGTGACAATAACTGGAGTAAAAGTTGACCGATTTTGGTGAAATTTCGTACACATGTTGATTTTACTAATGCCGAGGACAAGTTCTTTAGAAAACGTTAACCGCCAAAAGTATTTTTTTTGGCGAAGAGAATTTTAAGTTTTTAATAATTAACAACTCAAGAAGAAAAAAACAGCAAGGAACAAAATTTTATTAATTAAAATTAATTTAATTCATCAAGAAAATGGTGGTTCCAGTTGGCAGACCTACACCATCCAAGTTGTTGCCCCAGAGAAAATTACTATTATAAAATGATGGTTCAATTTCAGTTAGGACGGTTTCACACTGGGCAACATTTGTTGCTGTCACATAAGATGGTGACTGTTCTGTGAGTGAAAGCTCTCATTGTGTGCTAATTTCAGTCTTCGGCATCTTTTAAAAAAAAGAAGTTGCCGACACATAAAAAACAACAGCTATGAACACTGCCAGTAGGAAACTGGCCTTACAATTTCAATAAACAGTGTTTTCAAAAATTTTCACTTAACTCTATTTCCAAACAGTGTAATTAATTAATATTTGTTATGGTTTAGATTTTCTTTTAAGAATATATACAAATTAAACATTAAAAAAAATTATAATTAAAGAAAAATTAGTGTTATAAGTAAATTAGTAAAGTAATTTAAAAAATACACCACACAGTGTTTTTATTTGCAAATATTTACCTCTATAAGTGGAAATACAAATAGTGTAATTAATCTTTAATATACCACACATTTCTTATATTTATTATTGAAGGAGAGATTGAAAGAAAGACAAATTTGGTAATTATTTATGTTTTTAAAATGAAAGCACAGTTAATGAGGATATTAAAGAAATCAATAACTCTAATTGTCATTCATGGCTAGTTTTTGAACCAGCCACAAGAAGAATGAGCTATTTACCTTGATTAAGTAGGATAAATATAACAACATAAGAGCTTTGTATCAAAATCACTTGAAATAACAAAAATGTTACATAAACCATTCTTCCAATCACTCCATTCAATTTTATGTTATTGTTTAAAGACAAAGTGATTAATCTTTAATACTAAGAAATCTTGTTAATGATAAGGATTATAAATAATACAGAAATATATACACAGAGACCAGATTTGCCGTGTTAGTTATTAAATTAGTAGAAGCCATCTATCTAAATTTAAGTGCAATGTTATACATTTTGCACTTAAAAATGACATTAATTTTATTTACCTTTGATTCTGTTTTATTTTTTATACGAATAACTGATCTTAACACTATGGAACTGGAACAAATTCATAGAAAAATTACCAAAATTTAAAAAAAAATTATTTTGGAAAATAAACAAAATAAAGTAATTTATAAATGAAATAAAAAATAAATAAATAATTCCAAATGAATGTTTGTTAAAATATAATAAAGAGTGATAACAGAACAAATAAAAAATATAATTAAATAAACATAGATGATATCATAAATAATCTTATAATGATTAAAACATAATATAATAATTGTGTTCTTGTGACAGTTTATATCAGTAACTATAAGATTTTAAACCACGGACTATATTGATTTTAAAGCTGAGCTACATACTAAAAACTAAAAGCCAACTCTAAAATTGTCGTGACGGATACAACATAAATATTATGTAAATGTTTGCACAAGGGAATTCCAAATAAGTACAATACATAATAAATAAACATTTTACTAACTGTTGTATCTTCCCAAATTATGGAAATCAATTTAACATTAGATTAATGCTACCTCTGATAACCCTGAAGGGCTGTAAGTTCTTATTTCAAACTAACTTTGAACATTTTTAAGACATTAGTACACGGGTTTTAAAGGGTCAAATAAACTGCATTACTGGACTGGATAATAAACTGCTGACTGGATTTATCAGAGGTTCCAATTTAATAAAATAATTTAAAGGAAGAAATAGTTTCAACAAAGAGAAAATAGACTTACAACCCAAGATTTTACTAAATTATAAAATATGTTATTTTGAAGATTCATCTGGTAACTAAAAGGAGCTTACAAAGCAGGAGGAAAATAACTATCAATACAATTTACAATTATTTTTGTTTTAAAAAACATGTAGAAGACCCAGAGCAGTATAATTTTCTGTCATTAAATCAATGTTGTATCGAAAAAAAAAGTATTTATATTTAGATCTGTATTAAATTAATGAAAATAAAGATTATATTATGTATTTATTATTATTATCCTTAAAAATAATTCAAAATTAGTTACCTTTAGAGAGATTGGTAGATGAAGAGGAGACACTATTTCTTCTCATGTCTCTAAGTGCTCTCCCCCTTCTATCCTGTATTAATTTATCTCCTCGGACGAATATACCATGCTTTGGCTTAGCCTTGAAGTACTTTACTCCTTGAACTTCACCATCGTTCTTCCCTGAAAACAAATCAAATTAAACAATATAATGTTTGCTCCAAGTGAATTTTATCAATTAGATAAACTAATGGTTCTGGTTAGCTACATCCTACAATAATTAAAGTTGTTACAATTTCAACAATTTGATTTAAATAATTAATTTTACTTATTTCTAAATCAAATCAATTACAATGTAATCTTAAGAGTGTAGCTTTTCATGGCTGGTGTCATATTAAAGTGCTAGATCGACTGGCAGTGTACACTTATCTGTACCTATGGACCCAGGAAGATCTGGATGGATTGTCACCACCAGAAGGCATAGCACTTTATTGAGTCGCTTGTAAGTAGAACAAAGAGTAGTAGAGTATAAAAACCATTTAGAAGTAGGGAAGGAAAACCAAGACTGTGTAAGATAGATGGAGTAGGGGAAGATGTAAGACAGCTGGGTATTCAGAGGTTGTATTATGTGAGAGATCAGACTGAAAGGCTTTAGGTCAAGAAACTGCATGATCTAAAGCGTCAAAGAGTAAGGAAATAAGAAAGAGATACCTGTGGGAGCATCTAACTCGACTCCAACCCAGAGGCCAGAAGCGAAGTGGGTAGGTCCAACGTAGGCTACAGCACCTGAAGTATTGTATGGCCTGATGAGAACACTCTCTCCTAGACACACCCACTCTGGTACTTCTTTACCAACCACAACAAACTGCTCGCTTTCCTCTCCTACAACACATCAATAACATCATTCAAATCAATTTCATTATAAAAATAAAAAACACAAAAGTTAATTTTGAACCATATATTTTTTTCAAATGATACCAAAAGAGGCAATTTTCTAAACATTAACCATTCAGTGCCCAAGGTTGGAAACGTCTTGCTAGAACTATTAGAACATTAGAAGTGTGTACTCATAGAACTACAAATACTTTCAGTCATCCAATTAAGCTAAAACTTGGCACATAGACTCTGTACCAATACAAAAACATTTTAAACAATTTTAGGGTCCCTAAAATACCCCCCCCCCCCCCTAACACACACTGATTAACGATATTGTTTGTGAAAACTCAATATTCATAATTGTTATGAAAATTTGTAAAGCGTATTTTTATAAACAAACAACTTGTCGATGATTCACACAAGCAAAATGCGCATATACAAAAGATTTTAAATAAAAACTTTGTTTTTATGGGCTAGTACAGTAGAAGCTCACTTACACGACCCTCAATAACACGACTACCTCAATTACAAGTGCAATTTTCAATCTCCTTGAGATTGCCATAACACAAAATGTTAAATTAACCTCTATAACGTGACTATTATTATCCAAACAACCTCAATAACACAGATTTTTTTTCCAATTCACAACGTAAATCAGAACCTCTATAACAAGTCGTTTTGAGAAGTCAACCTCTATAATGCAACTCTATACAGGAATGGGTCGACCTTGAACAAGTCCAGACTTAAAACCCTGCCCATTAACCTCTATAACTTGACTCATAGCCAAATAACCTTGATAACACGACCCTCAACAAAAAGAGCACCTCGATAACAAGACTGATTCCCTAATCCCCTTGAGACACTTCTTATCGAGGTTCTACTGTATTATTAAAATGGTTAGCATGCATTTACCATCAGCAGGATGTGTTTTGTCATCTGTCGACTGTGGATCACTGTGAAGCCTCTGTTCAATTGCCTGTCTCTGATCCAAAGCTTGCCTGCTCTCAGAAACAGCTGATTTTGACTGAGGAAATGATGCTCTGTTACTATGATCACTCCGAGATGTTTTCTTCCTTCTAACCACCTGTCACAAATGGTAACAAAAAACCCCATTGAAATATTCACATATTAAAATGTTTAAGTAAAAAATAAATAAATTGGAAAACATAATGTGTTCCACTCGAGGTATTACTTATAAATTATTTTTTAGGGTGCTAAATAAATATTATAAATAAACACAATAATATACATGAACAAATAAAATAAAAAGGTATTAGAGTTAAATACAAACCTTGCCAGGAGTGATATTGTTATTATTAGAAACAGTTTGTTTATCAGGTGGAGCTGGGTAGGTTGTTATGCTGTTAGCACTAGCAGGTACAGTATTATTGTTGTTGTTATTGTTTATGTTGGTAGTGTTGCCAACTGTTGAGGTAACTTGACGCTCATCCTCATATTCTCTTCTGTGATCACTGTCTGGTGTTTCATCAACACTGCAACTCCGGACAGACAGGCAGTCATCACTTGTAAGGTTGCTTGAAGAAACAGCCTCTGAACCATAACCACTGTAAGTGAAACACACAGATGTTACGCATCAAAATATAGAAATCTAACAAAAAATTATTATAGGGTGCTAGGGATAAGTCTTATTACATCAACAATGTACAGTTCGTAACCAGAAATGCAATAAACAATGTAAAAAATGTAAAAATGTAAAAAATGTAAAAAGTCAAATCCAAATAGACTGAGTTATGTATTGAGTAGAGCGAAGCAAATATACTACAGAATACTAAGTGTTTAATTTTTATGCTTCTGTGTTCTTTTTTTTTCTTTAGAGCAGGGGGTAGGTCAGGAATCCTTACGATGAAGTACTAAATTTGGTAAAAGTATAAAATACTGTAGATTGTTATTATATTAAGGGGAAAAAATAACCCTGTCTCTAGGTAGAGAGAGATTTAGATTTTAACCCTGTCTCTAGGTAGAGAGAGATTTAGATTTATTTAGATTATTTAGATTTTCACACCTGCAAAGAGGATTGACCTGAGAACTTAAAACTTATTTATTTATTTAAAACTTTGTTTTAAATAAATGCCAGAGGTCTCATATAAAAAGACGTAAATCTAATATTACTAATCTCTTCCAGGGGAATAGAAAAAGTACAATAAAAGGTGTGTTGATATTATTACAGAAAAGAAAACCCCAAGAATAGGTAGTGGGACCTATGACATTTTTTTAGAAATTCAATTTAAAAAAAAAATAAAAAAATAAAATCTGGAGTTGTGTCATCTAGTGGCCAAGTGATCAACTTAATAACACTATAAAGAATCACTAGAGACTGCTAGTAGTACATAAATATCCCTGACACTCACAGTTCTACTCAAAATATCATAAAATCTTGGCTATAACCAACATCAGTAGCAAAAGGGTAACATAAGCCAGCCGAATATTCATTCTTAAAATTCTTGTTAAAAACTCACCTAGAGGTAGTAGACGGAGTAACATTTGCTCTGCTTTCTCTGGTTTGCTGGAACTCAACTAATGAATCTAGTGTTCTGGACATGGGGAACTTCCTTGGACCTCCCATGGTAACACGGCCCTATAACATAAATATATTCATAAACAACAATTCAATTCAATGAAATAAAAACTTCCTCTTAACAAAGAAAAATTGAATATCAAGAAATACTTGAGACTATAGCTCTAACTTACTTTCAAGTAAGAAGAAAAATAACAATACAATGTTTAGATAAAGAAGCAAAGAAAGACCTGGAAAGAGTCGAGGTGGTTATCTTGTTCAGTCTCCTCCTCTTCTTCTTCTATAAGGTTATCTGAGGATAGGTTACGCTGCTTCGTAGAACAGTAGCCCTCTTCATGAAGAGTGGACATTCTTAGGCCCATCTTCGTATTGGGCGAAGCTAAACAAAATATTAAGTCAAATTAAAAAAAAAAATACCAACAAAGCTCAAAGGATAAGAGGAACAGTATAAAATTATGGTATTTAAAACTAGACTTCATTCAATCAAATTTAAAAAGTAGACCATTGAAACTAAAAATCAATTTTATGACTGGAAGAAAATATGTCCTTAGTGATAAATTTAAAAGCAGCAGATGTGCCTAAACTTGATATAAATATTTATATAAACTAAACAACTAGACATCTTAAAGAATTATAATAATAAGAACTTTATTCCATATAAATAAATATATTTTTATAAAAATACAGCAATTTTATAATACAGTAGACACCACTTAATGTGATCACTTTGACACCCAGAAAAAGTGATAACATTATCCAACTTATAATAATACGGAAAATGTACCACAGGAGGAAGTAAAACTCAAAACAAAAAAAAATTGTAAACAAGACTAGGTTTTGTATTGTAACGCATACTGAATGATGTGATGACACATAAGAAAATAATTTTAATTGCAATGTACATAATTTTTCATAAAATTTAGTTTAATTTTAATATTAAGAAACAATTCAAAATATCTTTAGGGACAAAACTAACACATAGATCACATGATCACAAAGCTTCGAAGGGCTTATTCCTCGTTTAAAAATTAAGCTTAAAAACAAAACATAATATCTTTAGGGACAAAACTAACACATAGGTCAAATGATCACAAAGCTTCGAAGGGCTTATTCCTCGTTTAAAAATTAAACTTAAAATCAAAACAAAGCATCCTCGAACTTATGTAAATTTGTTGATGAAAGAATACAAATCATTAAAAGACTACAAATAAAACCCTCAGAATTCTGACTGTGGTTCTTCGTGGGGATGTTCGCCGAAACACCAGTGCTCTAGCAGTTGCTCAAAAAATTATAAAAAATCCAACAATCTCGACTTTTTATCGCAATAAAGGGAAACTTTTGAATGCATTTGTATTGGGTGAGCCCATTTGAAGCAATTTGGATCACACTAATCGGATGATAATATTTACCATGGTTGCATTAAGCTGTGTCCGCTGTATAAGAATATTCAGAAATATATAGTGGCAATAATTAATAAGATAAAAATTTAGATAAGGATAAGAAAACATCAAACAAACATCACACAATATTAGTATAAAGAAATAGAGAAGATATTAGAAAAAGAAACATACGTTTTGAGCCTCCAGGTTGGAGCCTCAACGAATTCAAGTTGAGATTGAGATTAAGGAATGTTGGCCTCGCTGCACCAAGAGTAAGCATAACAGAAGTACCAACACCATTAGAAATAGCAGACAATAAACACCACAACACGAGTATCTGCCTTGTAAGTATAGAGTTAGAGGCAGAAAGGTAAAGCAGAAGAAAGCACCCAACATATTAATTAAGTATTAGGGTGTCAGTCACAAGTCCAAACCAACACATTTGCAAAAAGTAATTTATTGAAGAAATAAATTGCATTTTTATTAATATGAACTTATTGTTTGCAGTTAGTTTACATTGTTATTTTTTAAAAAGGAGACAAAAATCAAATGCCTTAAATTTAGATTTTTTTTTTCATTTTACACTTTGCAAATGCGAGTTTATGATTTAAAATTATGGATTGTATTAGTTAATTAATAAGATTTTATATCAACTTAGATCATCTTAAATTAAATTCTTATTACTGGTTATGTGGAACCACCAAAATTTGATAGAACCTCAATACTTACAAATCTAAATTATTACAGTAAGAGAAGAGCATCTTGATGGAAGTAAAATTTAATGTTTTATTCCACTTTTGGAAGCCATCTTTAGCTGAGCATAACTATGTTGATTCAAAGCAACATCATTATGCTTAAGAGTATTTTCCAATAGTGGAAACAGAACATCAAACTTGCCCCCCTTCAAGACATGATTATCATCACAAAACTTATTTCAATATTAAAATTATAAGTTTAAGTTAGATCTAAAAAAAATTAACAACTATAAAAAGCTAACTAAAATAAAATTGTTTTTCACCATTTTCACAATTTGAATCAAAAAAGTGTTTTTTGTATTCATTTGGAGGTTTCCATTTGCCTGTGTTGCTTTTGGGTTCAACATCAAAATGTGTAATCATCACACTGTTTATCATCATTAAATCAAATTTTTACTTTCCCTGTGTTCACCTAATAAAATTAAAATGTTTAACTATTGTTTATTTTTATTTTCTAAAATTATTTTATCTAAAACTATTATCTATTAATCAAATATCCTAAGTACTGATTATCATCTACAATTAATCAGTATATTCTAGATTTAATTCTTTTAATCCCCTATAGCTAAAAAATATAAATATTTATTACTAGAGTTCGGATCGATATGCACTTAAAAACCTCAAATGCATATAAAAATTGCGAAATATGCAAATAATATATGCAACTTATCCCAAAAATATATGCACTAAAATATGCACTTATCCCAAATAAATGCACTCAAATGCACTTATCTCAAATATATGCACTTAAAAATGCATTTATTTTATGTAATATATTTTAAAAACAATGAAAATTTACCATTATTTTACAATGAATTTTTAATAAATTACTTAAATTTAGGAAACAGTAAGAAAATTTGTGTGAACTACTAAATCTGTAATCCTCTAAATTTGTAATCTTAAAATTTTGTCTGCGGTCGGAAAGAGAACCATTTTTAAACGTGAAAACGTTCTCTCAATACAACGTCGCACGACACTACTAAAATATATTTTAGGGCAGCGACGTCAGCTTCTATTTCTTCTCTAACCTCCGTCCCTTCCGGATCGGATGCGGATGACGTTCTCCACAGTGGTCCAGCCCGGATTACGGTGGAGAACTACGTCCATTTTTTGTCTAAGTTTTCCCCTAATCATACCTAGTTTTTCAATTATATTTGGAAGGTCCCTGAAATAAGCTTTAATAAATGCCAATCTCTGAATTAAGGGCACTCTTTGCTTTTGGAATGGCCTAATTTGCCGAATCTCTGAAGCCCTCTGACCTTAATGTAATACTCTAATGCACGTGTTGCGCATTCATTTGGTTAACGAAGTTATTTTAATCCGATAATAAGTGCAGCACTCTATGTATATAAATCGCCAGCGGTAGCTTTGTCCGGGATTAAGTCGAAAAACAAGAAAACAAGCCTTCTTAGGATATCAACCAGTAGTGACTGGTAAACCCCCTGTCCTGGCAGAAGCTTAAGACATTGCATGAGTGCATTTATTTGGGATAAGTGCATATTTTAAAGCATATATTTTTGGGATAAGTTGCATATTTCGCAATTTTCATATGCATATATTGCATATGAGGGGGTACGTGCACCGTTACACAGTGAATGACTTCTAATCCTCAAAAGGGTTTTGGTACCTAGATAATATATGTTTGACTAGAAACATGATATAAAATATGGACCTCAGTGGAAATTTCCCTCAAAAAGTAGAATATTTATGCGAAAATCAATAATATGCACTTATGCTGGAAATATGCAATAATGCCCAAAATATGCAGTTTTAAATTTGAATTTAAAGTGGCCTAGTGCATTCTAAACATCATAATTCGTAAAGAAAAATCAATTGGGGCAATAAAAAAAAAAAAAAATGCAAATATGCAAAATCCGAACTCTATTTATTACATATTCTATCTAACGTAGAACTATATCTATAGTTTATTATTGGTTTTAAATCATTATTTTGTGTTGAAAATATCCCTAAGTTAATTAATTTATAATATTTTTAACTTAAAATATAAATGTGACAAGTAAACATTTAAATGCACATAAAATAAAAACTTTAATTTAGGAGTCCACAATTAAAAAAAAAAAAAAAAAAACTATCTAATCAAATGAGATTTTCCTAGTTATTGTTAGTGTTATATTCCAACAAATGAGAAAATTTCATGTTCATTTTAGGCTATTTCTTTCTTCTTATATTTATTCCAGGGGGCTTTTACACCCAAAGACACAGGCCACTTAGGTGGGCCCATTGAAAAAATCCGTATTAGGGACCGAAATCATCAAACTGGTGTGAAGATGTGGTCGTTAACCATGACTCCCCTCTTAGTTGTATTACAACCAGGAGTGTCATCATCATGGTTTCCAGGCCAAAACCTGGTGGGGCCACTCTTTCGAGGAGCTTCCCATTTATTTAAACAATGCTGGGTGGACATTGAGCAGGGGGCCCGGTCGGGAATCGAACCCAGAGAGCTGCGGTCAC
>KZ651114.1:1163242-1208862 GCA_001010745.2 Gerris buenoi
GAAAATCAAAAAACTTTGAATAACTAGAAAAATAAAATAAAAACTATAAACTAGAGGCTAAAATAAAAATAAATTTGAGAAGCTACTTAAATTTTGCAACGAAATGTCCACTAGTAAAATGACGATAAAATTTCAAAATAAATGTGGTTTTAATTAAAAAGAAAAAAAATGAAATAAAGAGAAAGCCATGTTGAAAAAATATGGTTTGGTATTTTGTGAATTAAACAAAGCCTTGAAAGTGAACCGGGCATGGATGTGGAGGGGGAAATTAATAATAAAATATTGCAACAACATATAAAAATAAAATCAATATTAGTTAAAACAATTTCTCTTGTAATTTTTTTTTTAAACACCATATATTATAAACAAATATTAATTTTAAAAAAAATTAAAAATAAAATGTTCTGAGAAATTAAAATAAAATAGTTTAGAACATTCAAAGCAAGCCGGCAGAGAGAAAAACAAAAAAAAACTGATAAAAATAGAGAATAAAGATAGGTGTAAACATAAAATAAATGAAATAATCACAATAAACATGGAAAAAAAATTAATATAAGAATAAAATTTGAATTAGTAAAAAGGGTAAAACTCTCCCATCAATATATTATACGAGTATTTTATCGTAATTTAACAACAGTATTAAAATTGATATGTATAAGTATAAAATAAACCAAAGTACTAATAAAAACAGATAAATAAATAAATATTTTTCTCTATTTAATTAGGAAGAAAAATACATGACAATGAAATAAAAAAAAGTAAAATAAAGTACATGTACCTTAATAAAAAATAGACATTTGATTTAAGAAGATATTTAAATTAGTGAAAAACTAAGATATTTTTGCTATACGAGGTAATGATTTTATAAGAAATTAGGAGGTTCTAACATAGTTTTTATTTTTTTACTCTAAGAAACAAGTATGAAAATCTTAAATGTGCATACTAATCAATTCAACGTCTCTTTTTCTGACTGTTAATTTAAATCAAATTATAATTATTTTTAACTACGAGAAACATACAGAGAAAAATAGACTCCAGCGCCGGGATCTCTTTTCTCTGTATGTTTCTCGTAGTTAAAAATAATTATAATTTGATTAAAATTTAATCTTTCCGTAGTATGAATACTACCAAAAACATAAAAATGAATTTCTGACTGTTATTTTCAATTCTTGCAGCTTTACAACTGCAGATTTGAATTTAATAATATTTGTGACTTGGTTGAAATTGATTAAAGAGTTTTCAAAATCTAACAAATTATTTCCTAAAAGGAATTATTAAAATTTTAGTAAAAAAAACTGGTAATTCAATATATGTATATAATTTTTTTTTTTTTTTTTTCAGTGAGAAAATGTGTTTTTCTCTGTACAAATTTGTTATTAAAAAGAACTTTATTAAGCTAAATTAATTTTAACTTTCATAAATGCACTTCATGGTTCGTAATCGATATGTTTACACACAGTGCTTATCTGAATGTTATCAGCTTAAAAAACAACGTTTATCATTTTAATAAAAACTAAAAGATATTTGATTTGTAAAGTAAATATCTTTGTTTATCACTATAAAATATGTTAACCACCTAAAAGTTAAGAAAATTAATAAAATAAATCTATGGTTTCTCAACTCCATTATAACACAATTAAATCGATAATTTTCTTCAAAATATATAAATATTTAAAAAACTAATTAACAATTATTGCACCAACATTACACTAAAGAAATATTATAATTTAATTCCAAAGTGTTTATACAGTGTATATAAAGTGCACACAAAATTAATAAACTGCTTAATATATGTATGCTGAATTTTAAAGCTTGAACGTGTCAAAATGTTAAACACACCAACACTTGTTTTAATAAAATCATTTATATAAGGTGCTGAATAAAAACAGTAGATATTTTATTCTTAAGGGCCTCAAAGTATAATTTATAAATGTAAAATATAAATTACCGAGATAATATCGGAGAAAGGAAAATATATAAATATAAAAAAGTTATTGAGACGTTAAAATAATGTGTTATCTTTTAAATAAAAAGGATAAGAAGGTATAAAATAAAATATAAATAAGCAAAGATTTTAATAAAAAATTAAATAATAAATTACAAATACACAGCTGAATCAGATAAAAAAATATATGATGCTCTCAAAAATATAGCGGATTTCCTTTTTTGGTAGCCATTCAAGAAAAATAAGTTTGCAGCGACGCACTTAATAGCACATTGCACTGTCCACACAAATATAGCGATGATTAGAAAAAAGAGAATGTAATTTGTTTTTGAGAGGCATCGTACATTCAACTGAAAATGTTTCATCTGTAATATTTGTAATTGTATATTTTATACGAATGGTGAAATAACAAGGTCAAATATACGAACCGATTGCGAACGGTTTGATTGGTGGGGTTGACGGTGAATCGCTCGATGAATCTCGGCTTGATGCATCACGATTTAAATCTGATACAGATTCAGATCTAATAACACCAGAGAGACCTGCCAGGCTTGTACTACCGATATCTGATGCACAGTCGAATCTCATAAGCTGAAAAAAGAAAAAAAAAAAAATCATTAAACAATTCTAGAGTTGAAGAATTGATTAAAGTAAAGAACCACAAAGTAATGGTATACTCCAGTTGCAATAAAATAAAAGTTTTGTTAGTATATAAGTAAGATTCAAACATATTCCAACTATGTTGATGTTAAGAAGAATTATTTATTTATTGGCCAGATTAAATTAAGGATGAAGTATAGTTCTAGAGTTTTAAAAGTGGATGTTATTCACAAATAGTTATACATTTAAATTAAATTGTGGCATACTTTGTAGTTGATGAGTTTAAAGAGAAAATCAGGTGGGTAAGGTACTCTATTTTAATATAGAAAATACAAGAATGGATTTATTATCCAAAGGTCTGAAGGGAAGAGCTGCTAGAGTTAGGGATGAACTGCTAGAGTTAGGGATGAACTGATAGAGTTAGGGATGAACTGATAGAGTTAGGGATGACCTGCTAGAGTTAGGGATGAACTGATAGAGTTAGGGATGACCTGCTAGAGTTAAGGATGCGCTGCTGGAGTACTACCTGCCAGTCAGGGGAAACAGTTAGGTGAGGTAAAAGGAAGAAAAGATTTCTTAGCTCAGTGAAATAAGCAAGAAGACACAGTAAGGAATAAAATATACTCAAGCAGATTAAGTTCAAGTTTATGTAACCTTAGAACAGTAAAAAGTTAATCTTAGAAGCATTTAAAAATAGCACATACAGAACCATATTGATTTAAATGGAATAGCTCACACCAATCAAACGTTGAAATATTCAATTTGTCAAACCTGAGAGAAATTGGGGACACTGAGAGTTTTCCTAATTGAAGATGGCTGGTGATGTGACAAAGACTCTTTGTGCTTGAGTAGTTCCTTTACTGCAACACTTTGACGTAACCTATCCAGAGTTAGAATGCTTTCAACAGCACTTACACCTCGAGTATATTTCTCTGAAAAAAATAATGATCAATATATTGTCAAACAATAACTATCACAAAGTTTGTCTTTGGAAGGAAATCTCTAAACCAACCATAAAATATCAAGATGGTCTACTAATAGCTGATTAATCCCTAAACAATTTGTTGATGTCCAGGCCAGTTAAGCATTGCCTATGCTATACTAAAAGCTAATAAATTCCTGAATAAGTTTATTGGTGTTTTCAGACGATGCCTAATTCTATACACCACATTCTTCACAGATTAGGTCTTCAAGTCTTCAATAATTAGGTAAATAAGGGAAATTTCGATGCATAATAGCTATTAACTAGAGCAAACATCACATCTTAGTAATTTCTATGATAAAATAGATTTACAATCATGAAGCCTTCTTTAATGGGATTCTAATATTTTAAAATAAAAATAAATTTCATGGCCTCATAAATAGTTCTTAATGGGTATTTACCTATATAACTTTCTCCGTCAATAAGATGAGACTGTTCAGCTGAGGCAGCAGCTATTTGAGCTAAAGATTCTCTGTCTTCAAGTTCTTCACTTGCCTAGAAAACAAAATACATAATTAAAAATTAAAATTATAATTGAAACCTTCAAAATTATAGTGATGAAACCAGCTAATTAAAGATTTTTAAAAAATAAAATAGTCATGTAAGTGTAAGATTGAATTGTTGCAAATTAACAATTTTTTTCTTACATTCTGATAATTCTTTATTTTTAAAAAAATAATTCTNGCCTAGAAAACAAAATACATAATTAAAAATTAAAATTATAATTGAAACCTTCAAAATTATAGTGATGAAACCAGCTAATTAAAGATTTTTAAAAAATAAAATAGTCATGTAAGTGTAAGATTGAATTGTTGCAAATTAACAAAATTAACAATTTTTTTCTTAGATTCTGATAATTCTTTATTTTTAAAAAAATAATTCTTTCTGTTTTAAATTTCATTTTAGAACTTTTCATCCAGCTTAATTTTCAAAAAAATATGTTTAATCACTTCCAATAAAAGTTCAACACATAGTTAAGCTAAACAACTTCTAAAACAGTAATAACAATTCATAAAAAAAATAATAATAATAAAAAATAGGTAAACACTAATAAAGAGAAAACCAGGATGGTTAAAGATAAACAGAGGCAAATATCAGTTGAATATTAAAATTGAAAACTTTATTCTGCAAAGACATCTAATATCATTTGAACTATTAGCTAAAATATCTTAACAAGATGCCCAATTTATAATATCAAAACCAGCTTAACAAATACAAGGAGATATGAGTGATTGGACACAGCCTTAGTAAGTCCATTAATATGGATTCAACAACATCCACTAAGTACTATCAATAACATCACCTGGTGTCTAAATCTAAAATATTTGTCAATAGAACAAGCTAAGGGAAAAAAAATAAACTTAATGATAAAAAAAACTTGCCTTTGGTATATTGGATACAATGTGGTAGGTGACACCAGAGGAAGTGATGGCCTGAGTATCTGTTTTAGTTATCCTTCTCTTAATATGAGCTAATCTGTCTGTTAAACTCTGTCGCTTGTAGATGTTGAGTGCTAGCCTTTTCCTTAGAACAAGATACATCGGTGCAGGATGAGATAACCTTACTGTAGCCTTCACTATTACATATACCCTCTCATTACCTAAAACAACAAAATAATATTAGTGATTGTTATTAATTAACTTTTAATTTTTATTGATATTCCCCTTATCTACTACTGACCAAGATAAAGTTGATTACTTTTTTCCAAGGAATTCAAAGAAATAATTAAGTACATTTCAACATCAATAATAAATCCAAATGGATAAATGTGCATCATGAATTATTCTTCTTTTAAGCAAGGCTTTAAAGATAAATTTTTAAGTCAAAGACCTCAAACCCCCCAATCAAACGTGGCTCGTTTCTGCCTGATCTTGGCCTGAGAGGGGCAATCAATCCTCCTTAATGACACCCCTTTGCACACATCGTTGGATATGCACAAATTTTGGGCTCCACTTACTTTAATCTCCTGATTTGACTTCTTTTTGTCACAAAGTGGCATTTAGGGGAAATAGAGACCATCAAAACAGCTATGACGAGGATGTTGAAGGTCCTTAATTTAGAGGACTTCTAGGGATCCTTCCAACAGAAGTTACAGAGGTGGCAAAGTCACATACATCATGGGGGGGGGGGAGAACTTTATAGGGTGAATATATTAAATTACCAGATTAATGGTAAAAAAAAAAAAAAAAAAAAAAAAATTATCGGGCACCCTACTAAAATCCTATATAATATAATCAAATAGGGCACATAGCACCCACATACTCTACACATAGCAATTCCACAGACACCAACTACAGGGAAAGGATTAAAAGAACTGTGGGGATTATCTTCACCAATGTGAAATATTTAATTAACTCAAATTTTAATACTGACTATCTGTGACTTTGTTGAGATGCTGAGAGTCGTGTATTGAGGAGTCCCAAGTTGCTATAGCAGAAACATCCGTATCAGAGTGAGATAATATAGGCAGGCTGTAGAACTTGTTTCCGTGTTCCTTTGGCAGTATGGAGTTGGATCCTGCTGTTGGTACGTCTCCCCAGCTTTCCCCTGAACTTGTAGTCAAATCATCAGCTAAACAAAACAACAAAAATATACAGAAAGAGAACATGATACCTTCTATAATTATGTTAGTTAATTTCAACATTCCTGATTTTAAGCAAAATAATTTTAAAATAAATCAAGTGTTCCATTAACTCAAGTTCTAGGTCTTCCAGACAACATCTTGATGGGTTTTAGTCCTAACAATATGCACCCAGTGTTGGAGAATGTTCAGGGAAGTACATGTTCTTTTAAGAAAAAAACAACCTTAACAGAAGGATTACAGGTATATAACTTGAGATAGTAACTGGAGTTCATAATTCTGGGGTCAGAGATAGTAACTGGAGTTCATCTTTTTTTAACCGTTTGCACCTTCTTTTTACCCTTGTGTAAGTACCAGAAGTAAAAAACACACTTCAAACATTTACGATACCACCACAATCTAGATTCTTATTAATGTTAAAATTTGCAACCATATTTAACTCATTTCATTTATCATTGAACAATGGAAGTAATTGAAAATTGACAGAAATAATCAACTTGAATTTAGAATAATAAACTGGTTATTCGTCTAAAAGTTATTAAATTGTAGTTTTAATTTAATTTATATCTTAATTTTTCAAAGAGCAGTAGTACAATACAATAATAATGTTGGGTGTAGGCTGACACCAAAGAACAATACAGGTTTACTGGCTGAGACCACATTAATAAATATGTAAAATCTAACATTTCCTGACAACACTGGAGATATTTTCAGGGGAGCATCATGATTTATTTGACTTGAATCGGCAAGTAACTGAACTTATAGATTACACAAACATTCACATCAACATCCTGGAAGACAAGGCCTCTTTTTCATATGTGTACCTAAATTATTACCAAATATGATAATTTAGAGTACACACCATTAAGGTCGAGGAAGAGTACAGGTATGTGTGGTTCCATGCCTGCAGGAGGGTCCCAGGACGCAGGAGCACCAGGTATACCAGAGCCTGGGGCAGGTACAAGAACAGCATTTCTCTCCTCAGTCAGTCCAACCCACTGCTCTACAAGACTTTGTTCCCTCTCACAGTCCACTTCACTCTTATCTGTAACCACAATTACATGAAAAAAACGTACGTTAACTTTGGATAACTCCTCAAAAGTGAAGTTTTAAAAGGATTAAATGATTGTTTACCTTCTTTATTAATAAGATTCTGTATCTGTTGATCTAGATACATCCTTCTCCTCTTCAAAGCTTCAGTCCATTTGTCTCTAAGATGAGTCAAATCCTCTTCTTGATAAGAGTCAAGAGGCTTCTGCAACTTATACCTAGACCAAACAAACACAACTGAGATAGAATCCTACAAACATATTATTATTATATAAGAGGAAAACGACATAAAATACAGATAGTTAAAATTACATGACTGTTTAACAACAAAGCAAGAAATCGGGACAGATGAATAAAAAAAGAAGTTAAAACTATTTCAGAGGTCTAAGTGTAATAAAACCACTAAGATGAAACAGGATTGAGATACAAATGTGTTATTTTAGAGGTATTTTGGAAATAAAAGCAGCAAATTTTTACCAATTATTAATGATTTTCTTCAATACTAACAATTATGTTTCATAGGTGTGTACTTTTTTAACTATTAATTATTTGGTTGATTTTTTCTTCTTTGTTAAGTTATACTAATAATTCTTTAATAGTATTAACGTTCGAAACAAAAAAAATTGGAATAGATGTAATACTTCATTTTTATTTTTATTGTAATGGGAGGAAAGAGTAATTTACAAGAGAAATTACCTAGAGGTGATAGATCCTATAGCAACACTCTGTATGTGCTGGCATATGATAGGCAAGGTGCCAGAGTTAGCTACAGGTTGTACTCTGGCTCGTATCCTCCGCTGATGACCCTGCCTCAGTTGATAGACTCCACCAGTCAGCACTTCTCCTTTAGATACTTCAACAGGAGCATAGTCTCCTGTTTCACTTAGTTCAAGAATCTCAACCCAAAGCTCCAATTTTCTACTTAGCTCTCGCCACCTAAAAACAAAATCACAATAACTAGTAGTTCTATGAACAGTATAACTCGCATCCAAAACATCAAAAACAAAATATAAACCGATTTTAATTCCACCCTTAATCATATCATATCCACTGGGTGTTTGAATATTTTAACTATTTATTTCGTACCAACAAAAGATCTGTGACAACCTGTAGGGAATCCCACCTCAGTACATTAGATGACAATAAAATGAGTGTTTATTGTGACATCTTTTAGCAAAGAAAGACTAGGTAAGAAATTTCCAGGGAGATTAGCCAAGATTTGAACTAAGGTTCAAATTTTATTCAAATGAGAGTTAATTTCCTGATGCTAAAAGTAATTGAGTGACAGGAGTAGGAGTTTATTATTCATTTTACTTACTACTTCGAGCTAAAGGGATAGCTTTGATTAGTTCATTATCAAATGTAAGATGAATTTATGATCATTTATTTTATGTCACTAATTTACTGAGATGAATTACAGAATGCATTCTTTTTTGTTCATGAGCATTCATGTTCTGTTTTCTACACCCAGTTAGCTAACTAACTAAACTTTCTTTGAGTAATTTAAGCTTGCTTTAATAAAACATAGAAAAGAAAGTAGTAAAAAATGTAAGGAATCTTTTTAGACAGAAATTTAATAGTGGAATGTATACCTGTCTGCTAGTGAGGTTTGTTTAGCCAGTTGATGTTTTTCTAGCTCAGCACCGATTGGACCTTTCTCTAAACTTTCGCTTCTTCTATGTCCTAAAACCTCCACTGATAGAGCTCCCTCTAAACCAGAAAAAAATAAAACATAAAATATGGAAGCAACATTTTCAATTAAGTAGGTTCTATGGTTGGTAATAAAACTCTAAGTCTTCACAAAATTGCACCTAGTGATGAGAGACCCTTTATATTGCTACATGTATACTATCAGCCTCAGGCTTGAGGCCTAAACCTGGGCCAATAAGCGTTTTTGGCCACAGAAAACGTTTTGTAAAAAGTTGTATACGGACTAGTAGATAATCGGCTCGGTCATGCACGCAGTGTGAATACAAAAACACTCAGCTCAGTCTCGCTCGCAGTGTGAAAGCCGCCTAATACATTTTTAAATAGTAAATATGAATACTCAAGTTTAACCATACAAAAAAAGTATGCAAATACATAATAACATTACCTGCACAATGTTCAATAAATTCTTCAGTGATTGGTATGTTGAAGTCTATCGTGTGTTCAAATTTGAAGGAGTTAGGTTTAGAAGTTTGATTGTTAGAAAGAGGTACTGTAATAGTTTCACCACAGCCCCACAGAGAGTATCGGCAGAATACGTAATGACTTAACCACGGTGGCAGTCCTGATGCTTGTTTAATAGTTACCTATTTAACAATAAAACAATCCAGTTAAAATAAGTATGATGAACATTAAAATTAAATTGTGATGAATAATTTATTATTCTAAATGCATTTAGTACATTCCGCTAAATCAATTGTTAGGTGTATTTACCCTGACAGTAATTTGTGTGCAGAGATTATTTTCCTCTTCATGCCCAGAACTATCAGTGGATCCTTCAGAGGCAGCCTCACATATCCTGTCTACTGGCAAAGTACCTGATAATCTACTTAGCTCCACCTGAAAATAAAACATTTGTTAACAAGTTAAAGCCTACTATATGCTATTAGGGACATAACAAAGGTGGTTACAAAGTAGTTAGTTACAAGAGGTTAGCAAAGTACCTTGCCTAATACAAAGAAGTAATTTTACGTTAAAAACATAACATAATAAATTAAATCAAGTTATAATTATTATTAACAATGGGAAATAGACAGAGAAAAACATAACATAATATTTTATTGTATACATTTTACTGCAGTTCAAAAACTCTAATGTTATGTTACATATTTTATATGATTGATTAAATATTTTGCTTCCGAGCTTACCTGAAGCCTGCCTGCAACTTCACCTTGTTGACTGATAATAGGAGTATGGTAATCCAATCTAACATCATGAAACAAGGCCTCTAAAAATAGGTTTGCCACGCCAATAAGAATAGCTTTTTCCTCAGCTTCATAGAAAGGGTCCCGTCTATCCCCTAAACCTTCCTCACAATCTAATTCCTCCTGCAAATAATAAAAAAACAAAAAACAAAAAACAGCACAATTAGAATATACATTAAAAAAAATAAGAATAATAAAATAAATAAAACTTTCCAAAAAGATTACATTTTAATCGATGTGCATTTTGTAAGTGCATATATTATAATAAATAAACACTTAATAAAAAGTAAAAATTAAAGTAATAATTGTATCAACATTTATACTGAAATGACAAATAAATTGTAGAAATTTCAAAATAACAGCGTAAAATAAAAAAATAAAAATCACAGGGAAGTACTTGTGTCCAAGTACTTTTTAGGGTTTTGTAGATGATAAAGTATCCCCGTTATGTAATTATGATTTTTCTTTCTACGATCCCAAGAGTCCCGGGTTTGATTCCCCTGGGGGCACAATGTTTTTTATCGGTAATAACGACAAGATAAATGACATTTTTCGGTAAAATTTTCATCGCCCAACCATACGGTATAACTATGAATCATTTCAAAATTTTAGGACCAGCCATTATATAAAGTTTGGAGGGGGGAATTTTTTTGGGGGTATATTTTGACTTATAAAACCAATAAAAAATGAAAAATTTAAATAAGCAAACATATATTTGAATCCTACTCTTCAGCAGCTTTCATTTGATACCCAACTCAAAATTTTTAATAAATAAAATTTTGGGCGCACTCCAAATTGGTAATTTTTAAAACCTGGGAATGAACTCCCGGAAATATCATCGCCCCACTATAAGGTATTAACATGAATTATTTCGAAATTTTAGCACCAGCCAATCTATAGTGGTTGGGGGGGGGAAAATTTTTTTTGGGTATATTTTGATTTTTTTCCCCTATAAGGAATGCAAAATTTAAAAAAGCATACATATATTTGTGTCCTACTCTTCAGCAGCTTTCATTTGATACCCCACTCAAAAATTAAAAAAAATATAAATTTTTGAGTTCACCACATTTTTTCGAATTGCGCATGCGCAAATCTACTTATAAACATCTGTATATTTTTCCTGTGGTTGGGTCAAAAAGTTGCACCAGTGTTTCAAACTTCAGCAATTTCGCTTAAACGGTTCGGGCCCTATGAACCAAAGAGCGATGGACGGACGGACACATCACCCTCGGCATAAGGGATTTGAGAAGTATCTACAAAACCCTAAAAATGTTCTTAACAAGGACATGCAGAGAAACATCATAGGTGTCTTTGACAAGAGCATCACCTTTTTGACACAACAGATGGGAATTAATATTACATTAATTAATAGTGATAGCAATAATGAAGAAAAGAAAAAAATTGGCAGATATCGGACGAGTCTATAATACATAATAGCATGTAAATGCCCACAAAATGTACCTGTGAAGACATAAATGAAGAGTTGGATTCTAATTTCCACTCGCTGTACATGTCTCTCATATCAATAAGCTTATTCTCTAATTTCTCCATTGACCAAACCTGAGAACCAACCCCAGCTCTCTTCACAAGGATAGCAGGTTCACTCATAAATCCTCCTCTCTACAAAAAAAAAAATAAATAAATAAAATAAAATAAATACATTTTGAGACATCATACAAAAGATCAAAACTTACTTAAGTCATAGAATAACTACAAAACATTAGTGAAATTTTGATTTCCAAAAAAAAAATCTACCTTTCTGTTAGGGCTAAGATTGGCTGGAGGTATTTGCAATGTTACACTAAACTTAGTCTGTCGGTTCATTTCTTCAGCAAGAAAATTGGCTTCCTTAACGAATAAGTTAGCCTTGACTAGATCTGCCTTCAACTTGATAAGACTTCGTTTAAACATTTCATTCCTATAATATAAAGCAACATGTATTTAAAGAACAAAAGCAACAAAATTTAAAGTATATAAATTCAGTATAATTTTAAAACAATTTTAACAATTGAAGAGGTTCTTCCAGCTGAAGGTATAATTCAACTAAAATCACGTTTTCTAGCTTTTAAGTGCAGTGTAGTGTAGAAACACACCCTTGGTGGTAAACATGACTGATAGTCCAACACCAACTTATCAGGTTTTCAAAGGCAATAGAAACTTATATAGAGTCACCTCTTCAATTCAAAAAGAAACAAGGTTCTAAAGCTGAAATTAATAATATTAATCGTAATGATGCTTCATTATTAAAAATAAATAAAAAAAAAATAAACATAAGTACTAGCATCCAAGTTGTTATTAGGGTTTCGTAGATTATTAGGCATCTACGTTATTATATGCTAAAATAACACTATTATTGATCTATCACATCCTATATGAACGTAAAAAAAATTAAATGGAGTAAGGAGAGTAAAGTTAGGGGACCCTATCCGGCTAAAAAAAATTGAGCTAAGCACATTTGCGCATAGTAAATATTTAACTTCTCAATATTTTTCCTATGTGTGGGTCAAAAAGTTACACCAGAAATTCAAATTTTAACTCTCCATCATGAACAGATCGGGGGATATAAACCAAAGTACGACAGACAGACAGACACATCACCCTCCGGCAAAAGGGTTTTGAGGATGATCTATGAAACCCTAATTATATTAAACTAATTCTACCTTTGATGAGCCCATTTCTCTAAACGATTGTTATGAGTAGTGGGTGTAGAAGGTGTTTTTCGTTGATACATGTCAAAAGGAGGTAAGTACGGAGAGTAGGGAGTAGAAGGGGAGAGAATGCTACGAAGTTGCTGGAACTGCCTCTCATACTCTAGCCTCTGCTTCTCCAGTGCAACTAAAAGCAAATAACAATGAAAAAATTAACTTTGGTAACAAAATAAACAGAGAAATGTGAATTGTAAATAGTGATTATTCTTGATTTTCCAGGGTTTAAGTTTATTTTTTCATTTTCAGAAATATTTACTTTAAAAAATCAGAAATCAAACAATACTGATCATTCCTTTGTCCGTCGTTTTAATGGATATATATTTTTTTTATAACGGCGTGATTTTTTTCTCCTGGATATATGATTGTTAACACACTTACCCTGCTTATCCTCTTCATGTTGACGTTCAATCCTTGCAATAGCTGTTTGAATGGGATCATTGCTGAGTTCGTTCTTCATGAATTCTTCTCTGGCAAACTTATAATCTATATTGTGAGCAGGTGTACTTGGTTCGCTGCATAGAGATCCACCTTCAAAAAAAAATAATAATGATTTGATAAAACATAGGCATCTAAAAAAAATTAAAAATGAGAAAGTGGAATCTTCATGATAAACAGTTAAAAGGATTCTAAGGTTTAAATATTGTTATTTTGTTTATTTAATTGATATTAGTTAGTTAGTTATTAAGCGGCCAGCACACTGTCAATAGTATTGTCAATATAAAAAAGTATTGTCAATACTATTGACCGTGTGCGGAGTTGGTATTGATATATAAAAACAGTATTGACGGAAATTTGTTATTGAATTGCACATTGACAATAGTATTTTCAATAATATTATTGACATAAATAATATTAATATTGATTGTGTGCTTCTGAGTTAAGAAGTTTAAAGTGTTTCCTCTGAAAATATATCCCTAACTCTAAAAATAAATCTGGTTTTGAGAAAGGATTTCTCTCCCTTGTTAAGACAAAACTTTTAATCTGGGCTTAAATTTAATTTATATATTTTTTTAAATAATTTTTATTCTTACTTTGGGACAAGATCAGACTGGAGGGTAGTAACAAATATTTCCAATAAACTTCAAACATATTATTTATATTTTGGTGAGGTTATTTACCGGTGGGGAAAAGCATATTTAATTGTATGTGGAATGTTAGATAAATTTCCCATGTACCATAAACGTTAGGCAAGTCTGAATTCCAAAACCATGAAATTGGGGCTACACAATCATTAGAATCTAACAGAGCATATTTCATTATAATTATAGGAGGTGAAAAAAATTGTGGATAATATTTTTCCTCCTGACTATTTTGTTAATTTTATCTTTTCACCACTTTTACCAAGAACAAAAATTAGCTAGACCAGACAAACCAATTTTACTAACTAGCTTTAATATAATTTAGTTCAATTTTATCATTATATCATTCAAATTTCTTAATTAATTATAAATAATTAGGGCTTATACTTGCAAATTCTATAAGATATTTTACCAGCTATTTTAGGACAGTTGACTCTAAAGAAGTGATGATGACCCCAGAGTATCCTATCTCCATTATGCAATAACGTCTTATGAGTGGCAGGAGCACCGTTGACAAAGTTTTTAGCATCGTTACAAGGGCAGAGGTAGAGCCTAGAATCATCTTCTATAAGCAGTATACAATGTTCAGGATGGATCCCAAGACCACCGAGCTGGATATCTGCAGCTCGTCCAGATCCCACCACAGTTTTTTCCTTTAAGTAGTAGACTAGTAGTTCATTTAGCGAAGGATCGTCGTTTAAGTTGACGAGGTAAAACTTATTCTTCTCCACTTTAATACCTGATGCTTGGACGGATATACCCATATTCTCAAGAGCTTCTTGTCTCTCATGTTGAACTTGTTCTGAAAACATAAATAAAATAACATTAGTGAAATATTGGCAGGGATATCACATATAAATCTTCCAGCGAAATTCCCCAAAACCACTATTTCTACTAACAGAGAGTAGAGACACCTTCACAAAATGATATCTATAGATATCAAAAATAAGATTTATAAAGATTTTGACATCTCTGAATCGATGTATAATCAACCACTTGTTCCGAATGATCAATCAGCCAATTAATAAAATTCCTATAATTAAAAAAGCATTGCCAAAGTCACAAATATTTAAAACCACTGTAATTCTATTCTTGAGGTAAAAATTGAAATACTAAAAAATGTGTTAACATTCAAAACACAATAATAATTTACTCAAACAAACATTCACCTGTTTTAATAAGCTTTTCTTCCCATGTAGTTGACATTACTTTCATCAGCTTTTCACTTTCACTCAATTTCTCATGAAGATCGTGAGGCTAAAACAATTTAAAAATTAAAATAATAAAAAAATAAAGAAAGCCTGAAAAATGTTTAAGAAAAAAAAAATATAACATGAAGAAAAATAATGGGATAAATAATGTAAAAAAAGTAATATAGGATGAATATTTATCTTTTACTTGAGTATCTCTTGTCATCTTAGAATTTTTAATTTTAAATGTAATCAATAAAGATTAATTTGTGATTAAATTTAAACACTTACTTAAATTAAAATTGGAAAAATCAAATAATACAGATATATAGACATTCCAATGAAACACCATTATTACTTAAATTAGCATTTAATAAAATTTAAAGCATTATTTGCTATTAAATCTTCTCTCCCAACATCAAATGTTGGGAGAGGTTTCTTTTCACAAATTTGTTGCCTTTTAATGAATCCATGAACATAATTTGATTTTAGGTCTACTCAGATGTCTATTATCTTTCCACATGCACTTATTATATGTTTTGATAATCAATGCTCTTCTTAATTCAAGTTTTAGCATTGCATATTATCTTGAATTGTAAACACCTTTTGTACTCAATACATAATCCTAATGAATTTGACATCCCTAATAATGAACCAAATGTCACCAAAAAATAAACAAAAAACAAAAAGAAACATTATTTCTGGTATATACCATAAAGAACTGAGATTAGGAAGAAAGCATAGTTATTTATTGTACAGAAGATTTTTCATTTGTCCAAAAAGAAAATCTCATACTAGGCAATCATAATTTTTAAGATTAATTTATCATTTTTTTAAAAAGGATATCCAAGTTTATTGAATTTTATCATAAAGATTAAATCTATAATAAAAATATTGTCATCTTTGGCATTTACAATTACCTAGTAAAACATAAAATAATTTATAATCAAATAGGATACAAATAATTACAAAAATATGTAGTTATTGCCTTTATAAAAAACCTTTAACATAATATACAATAAAATTATTAAGATAAAAATTATTAGTTTTAACCTAGCAAAGTTGTTAGACATGGAGCATATCCTTAAAGGAACCAAAAGTTTATATTAACACACATATTTTTATTTTATAAAAAATATTAATAACAGCAATGATATTTTTATTATAGCTAACATAATATTCAATCTATTTTTGTATGACTTTAGATATTTACTCTTTTACTGTTATGAATAAGTTAATTTGTTTGACAAATAATGTGTTGTGGAGGCTATAAATGAGATTAGAACAAGCAGTCAGAGCTAAGGAGGCTAAGAACAAAAGTATACTCCAGCCTGCTATTTTTAAATTATTATGTGTTTCCAGAGTCCCATGCAATAAAAATGTAAAATATAAAAATGGAACTATCAGAATGCCAGTATGAGTTCTTATAAAACAATGATTGAATTAATGACCTCTGAAAATATACTATAGTATTAAGGTGTAGTCAGCAACTAGGTGTACCTTGTGGTGTAGTGAAGCATGGCCACTACATTACTCCCTGTGACGTAGTGATCATGCATAGTTGAAAGCATGTAGTGCTTTTACACCACAGTCAACTTAAACCCTTTTCTCTAAACAAAATTAAAAAGCAGAATGTACCACAAGTGATTAACCATCATACCCCCATGTTCTCCCTAATCTTAATGGAGGATACTCCTCCATTACTGTATGTTAGTTAACTCGTTGATGGCGGATGAACAATGGCTTGGCACTAGGCAGGGGCAGGGAAATAACACTAAAAATCAACTTTAAATATCTGAAGCAAGAAAAAAGCTAGGAAAGAGCGGAACGGATTTATAGAACCATACAGGTGCGCTCTACTGATAACAAATAATCAGAACCGAGGGCCTGGGTATAAAAAAAAATAGATAGAAGTATAGTTGGGAAAGCACGTTATTGGAACATGAGAGTGGTCTGGCCAATTGACCTAACTAGTAAAATGTTCCTGGAGCATGGTCCGCCATAAATTTGAATAAAGATAATTGCAAAAGATTATGTCCATATAATAATATTCATGATAATTTACCTGCAAATTAAAGTATCCTAAGTAAATGCTTAATGTTAATAATTAAAACATAAAAATAAAAATAAAATCTTTACATCATAAAAATAAATAATATAAACTTTTGGATCACCCTTTAAAATACAAAAACATTTAATTGCACAAAAAAAATTAATCGTTATTTATCATGCCATACATTAAATTTTACATTGGATCAAAAAATAAAAATTGTATATACCATGCTCAATTTTTTGTCATTTTAAATGAATCATTAAAAGAACATCAAGTGAGATATGATATGTTGTTCATATCAACAAAGAAACAGAGACATGCGTGCAGTGTTAAAGGAACACATATAATATATATTATTTTTTAATTTCAAATCAAAAAAATTAAATTAAAGATAAAACATTCATTTATTAATTTCATATTTTTTTTTCAAAATAAATTATTTTCTTTGTTTTAGAAAAAAAGATGTTTGTTAAGAAAAAATTATATGATTATTTTTTGTTGGTTTTAAAGTGAAGGAAACTTTGGATAGAAAGTAGTGGTTTGTTAAGAGAAAGCAAAGCAGATAAGGCGCGGAGTTTTACACATACACACATTAAAATACTCATTTTCTTAGTGTGATCGTAGTGGCGTGCCTGCTGCACCAGCAACCCAAATTTTAAACGTATTTTGAACACCTTCGGATTCTATTAAAAAATAACTTGAAGTATTCTCACTAATCGAAACCTACATCACGACATTCAATAAATAAATAAATATCCAAAATAAAAACAACAAATAAAAAATGTTTTGAAAAACAATTTAATTTTTATTAAAAATAATTATAAATTATTATCAAATAAAGTGATTTATCAAATAATTATTAAATATACAATTATAAAAAAAAGTATGAAAGAAACTAAAAAGATGTATAAATAAAAAATGTTTAGACTTACAGGAGTTGAAGCAGTAGTAGCATATTTTAACATCTCTTTTAGAGCCTCAACCTATAATACAAATACATACATAAAAATTAGTTTTTGTTTCCAATTATTATTATATACAAAAAATCCATTATTATTATATATAAATTAATATCTTCATTAATTAATTCACTAATTGATCAATTCAGTTTATTTCATTTATTTGGAACTAAAAGCAAAACTATACTTTCATAGTTTTCTATGAATGTAATCTGCCGAGTTATAGTGTGACTCCGGTAATAAAACCAAGAGGGTAGCTGGGTTGCTCTCAAATTATCCGGTTAAGCAGCATGGGTGTTGTCAGTACTTGAATGGGTGACCACTGACCGCACAGCTCTGGGTTAAATTCCCAGATCGCCCCCCACTCAATTTTCACCCAGCATTACTTAAACAAATGGCAAGCAGCTCAAAAGAGTTAGCATAACCAGGATTCGGCTTGGAAAACCATGTTCAACATTCTCGTTTGATAAAAATCAAGTTTCGGGACATGATTTAACCAAACCAAAATTTAAAATAAAATGTGAAGAGTTTGGTCTTCCAACCAGGATGTGTTCAATGGGTGACCCATTTAAGTGGTCTTTAAATGCCCCCTGGAACACGAGTGTTTGTAAGGATTTTTGGAAATAATAGGATTATAATATAATATTTTTTATTTAAAATCCTTATTCTCAGAATAACCACCTATTAAAGATATTTTAATTTGAAATAATTTGCCAATCTCCCACCCAAAGTTTAGACATTCTTATCAAGAAAAAAAAGAATAAAAGGGGTTTCAGTAATTTATTGTTGCCTACCTCTTGTCTTAGTTCTCTAATGATACGGGCATTAGGGTCCTCATTGACAACAGCATGGTTAACTATTCTCTTAGCTCTGTCAGCATAGCGTAGTGTGCTAAGAGTTTCCTCATAGTTATCAGCTGAAGGAGACACTGTTGCAACCATAACAGTTTTACTATTACCACCCAAATTATCCTACAAACAGAAAAGTAAATAATAACATTAAATAAATAAAAATATTAACTACACATGTGAGTATTTGTATTAGAGCATTTGTTTTGAATGCTCATTTCACCTTGGGTAAATCAGGTGCCAGTGGAAAAAATTTACTTGGTTGCCCAAGTACTTTGTATTGCTGAAATGAAGCAATTTATGCAAAAGATTGAAATTAATATGGGAATATTGTGGGCTAACTTAGACATCCTATCCAAATTTTAATAGTTTGTCTCCTGATCGCTGCTAATTAAGATATACACTTCAAATTTGTTTCACAATTCTCAAAGCCCAGATCCATGGAAGTGATCAAAGACTGGACAGAATTATTATAAAAGCTAATTATATGCACATTAGTTAAATTAACAACTTCTGGATTTATGTTTTTACATTTATTCCCAATTTACTTTCAAAGCAAACAAAAACTAAAAGAATATAACAAGTTCAAATAAGCAGTATGATTCCCTTAAGAAGGCTAAGTTGCAAACTGACACAAAAGAATATTGAGATAGAAGTTGTGAGCAACGTATTAAGAAGATTGCTTGGAAAGATTTTCAGAACTTTAAGTTCAATGCAGAGTAAATATTTAAGTATATTGGAAGAAAATGCGTAGGAAACCAAATGAGAAATACTCCACCTTGAAATTATTTCCCATCAATTTTTAAACAAAATATAAGTGAATAAACTCTGATTTATAAAAAAGTTGCTCTCTATCCAGAACTGTCAATTAAGTAGGATTTTTATCTAAGATTGAACTTATCAATATTGAAAATTGTTGCTAAAAAAAAAGTTGCTGCCAATCTGGAACCCTCAACTAAGTTGGATGTATATTATGTTAAATTAGTATTACATCACCATAAGTTCACTAATACCGACTTATAATAAATATTTTTTTATCTGTAAGTAAATATAAATAACTAATAAAATTATATAATATGCATATTTACTGTAGTATTTGATAAATAAAGTTATCAAAGAGTCTGTGTTGTTTTCAATAAATCATCAACTATAGCCATTTTGTACAAGTAAGATAAAACCATTTTTAAAGAAAATTATATAAAATAGAATCAGTAAAATTGCAAGATAAAATAAAAATATAAGCACACCTTTAACAGCCAAGTAAGTACAGAGTCCCTATAAGGTACAAATTTATCTTTGGTTTTTCCTGATGACTGATCTGCTAATTTTGATATCACAAGACCAAGCGTAGTTAGAGACCTGAAATCAAATAAACCATGCATTAAGTGCTATAAGGCATCACTACAAGAAACACATTACAGATTAAATCATGAGAAAACACTGATTTAGAAATACTAAATTAAAAGAAGAAAAAAAAACTACAAGTATGTGTAAGTAAGACACGAGTTTTTAGATATGATCATCTTTAGACTTTTTTTTCTTCTTCTTTNAAAAAAAAATCATAATAAGAACTGAGACATAATAAAAAAGGATAGTGATTAAAAACTTGTCAACCACAAATGTCCCCGTTTTGAATGAATAATACAAGAGAATGCTTGAATTCCTATTCCTGAAGTAATATCAGCCTTACTGATTATTTTTAATATTCACACATCCTTATAAAAGAGATGGTTTTATAACAAGAATGAATTTTTGTGCATCTCAAAAAAGAAAGCATCACTGCTCAAGTTAAACTTTTGTTGTACACAAGTTTGTAATGACAATTTGTGATTGAAAATATCATTACCAAATTGTAATCATTACCATCATCTATCATTACCAAATTGTAAGAAATATGTACTACAGTAACTAATGTATTATTTTTATGGCTTCATGATAATCTAATCCAGATTACTCTTCTGATATTTTATTAGATAGTAAAATAAATAAATCAAAGGTAAAAATAAGTTAATTAATTTTTATTAATTTCCACGTTACATTTTAAATCTAGTTATTTAACTGAAATCTCTTCTAAACAATTTATCTAAAAAGACATATTTCTCAATTCTCTGATTTCTCAGACATTATTTAAATGTAATTATACTTTCCTTAGAACACAATTCACTAGTTAAAATCATTTTTTTTGTTTAGTAATTATCAGTTAGTAATTGTCTTTTTTTGTAATTATATCACTCAAAATAAATTATGTGTTATTATCTTTTATTTTTACTTGAAATAAAAAAAAATAAAAAAATAAAAAAAAAATAAAAAAAATCTTTTTCTCAACTCTGCTTTGTAACATACCCAAATTTTATACCTGTACTTCACCCATCCAAAGATAATTTGACAATTCCTCCATCAGACTATGGAAAATTTTAGAAATATAAGTTGCTACAAACTATTAAGATTATTTAAAATAGATATACAAGGGAAAATCATACTTATTAATATTAGATCCTTCCTTAAGCCTGTCACCAACAGCACCGGTTTTTACAGCCCTTTCACTTCCAGCCAAATCTACAAGGCTGAGCCGACTGACTTTCTCTCCAGTTACTCCTGACAAGGTGTCTATCAAAGTCTGGGTTAGTACTACGGAGAACACAGCATGAGAACGTGAGGACTCACTGTTCATATTGGTGGCTGCTATAGTTCTTGATTTGTTTCCTTCACCCATTAGAGTATCAATATCCTAATACAGAAACAAAAATAAGTCAAAATCAAAGTTCATACAAAAATGCTTTACTCAAAGTTTCAATCAAATATGAGGGCTACTATATCGTTGTATCCATCAATAGATGCTCCTCTTAACCCATTAGATTTTAAGTACGGTTCTAGATCGGAAAGGATGTTAAATAATACTGGACTTAAAATTTCTTCTTGCAAAACTCCTTTTGTTACTGAAATAGCTTCTGTTTTCTGACCTCCAGCTTTTACATGCATAGTAGCTTTGATGTAGAATTTATTTCCTCAAAGATTTATTTAAAATAATCTTTCATAAAATCTCCTTTGGAATCATTAAAATCAGGGTCAAGAACCTAGGTCACAGATTTGTACCTGCTAATTACTGGCTTTGGGACCTCATTCAGAACTCCATCATCATTTCCAGCTAGGGTGACTGCTCTACTCTAATAACACTTAGAGTAACAAATCTACTTTAGAGTTCACCTTAGTTTAATGATGAAATAAAAAGAGTCTTGGAGTCCTACTACATGTGCAAATAACAACATGTGACAATATTCCTTTTCATATTGTTACTTGACATTATAAGTGAATACATAAAGCCCAATTCATTAGCCTCTACAGCAGGTAAATTTAATATTTAACTTGAACAAACACATCATAAAACACTAAAATTTCAAGCATATCTTTATATTATTATAAAGTATATGCGTTATATACGTATATATAATGTTATATACTTATGAACATTAGTTATTATAAATTTAATTAATACTAAATACCTGTATGATCAATATTAATATACCTGAAATGATGTTACGGCTAGAAGAGACAAACCATCCACGTAAGGTCCAAGAACTGCATGCTCCCGAACTTTTAAACTTTGCTTTTGTTTAGGATCTAACAGATCATGGACCTGAAACAGTATAATAATAATTAGCTGAATAAGTAGAATCCATACAATATAAATTATTTTTTTAAAAAAAAGAGTTGATAAATTTATGAAGGAGGATAAGTCTGATTATAGTATTTACTATTTTTGGCGATCCTACCAGATCAAAAATATAATAGATGAAGCTAATATCCTTCCAGATCTAAAATATAATAGATGAAGCTAATATCCTTCCAGATCTAAAATATAATAGATGAAGCTAATATAAAGTTTCTAATCAACTTATAAGGTTTGCCAAAATCAGTAGCAATTCATTTAGATACCTAGTTGCTCATAGGCAGATTCAAAATTTAATCACCACAGCTGGTAAAGCTGTTAACAATAATAATTAAAGAAGAATAATTTTCATTATAATAAACAAGAAACAAGTCCATTTGATGCATGGTACCATTATTATTCCCTTAATATTTTTAATTTTGAAATAATAACCGACTAAAACAATAATTAATAGCTCCAACAAACCTTTTCGTTGTAGATTTCCATGTACGAGACTTCAACTTTATAAGATAACTGAGAAGTTTGGGATTCGGCAATTCGATCAAACAGATTATCACAAAGTCTGGGAATGATACCTTTGTTATCTTGACTGCCCATCATTGTGTAGGATTTCCCTGAACCTAAAAAAAAAAAAAAAAAANAAATAAATAAAAACATATATTTTTAAATTAATTAACTTTCAATAGTTAATGCAAGTTGCCATTTCTGTAAGGGATGGTTACAATTCCCAACATTTCTACATTTCAATCAAAGAAACAATGAATTTATTATGGATAAATTAATTTAGTTATATTTAGTAGAAAAATATTCCACAGGAATAATTTAATTAATCATATATAAAAGTGATTATTTTATATTTAAGCTTTTACATTTGTCTCTTATATTATTATCCCTGAATACTGTGAAAATGCATGGAGTAAAATAATTAAGTACAATAATGGCGAAGTTATATTAAGCAAAGAATGAATAAAGGTGATGAGAAGAGAGGAAAAAGCATCGTTTATTATTCATGACAGATGTACTATTAATATTAATCAGGGTTAAGGGAGACTTGATTCTGTCCACTCTGATAAATTATACCTGACCTGCTAATATTAAATAGAAATTATTCTTCCTTCTTATAGAATATAACAGGAAATAAAACATAACTGTTCCAAATAAATAATATTATATTTAAATAGGATTGATTTGGTTAAGTAATCTAAGCTTCATTCTAGAGTTCAAATACTAACTCTACTTAGCATGCAATTCTTATGAAAGTAAGCAATACAATATATTAAACTAATTTAATGTATGAGACCTCCTTTTAAAAGGACTAAGAAAAGGAATACTTAAGAGGATTAGCTAAATATTATATATATATTATAGAACATATAAATGAATGATAAGCTAGTTGTTTTGAACTAAATGTTGTGATTTTGTTATTATATTTTTAATTTTAATTTAACGGTTTAGGGAAATATTAATAATGAATAAAACTTATACAGAATTATGATGAAATAACTTTAAAAGTTTATTTGAAGTCTACCTAACTCAGATCACACTTCTTCAAGGCACAACCTGTATCGTAAAATCCACTCTGTATTAGGTCAAATACCAAACAAAGACCAATTAAATAATTTGATTAATTCATTTAAACAAATATAATTCATAAAATTGCATTATTTAAAAAAAAAATTCAATAATTGAACTGCTCTTAGTAGACTTTTCAAAATCAAGCAGAAATAATTTGTAATAAGTATAATAATAATTAATAATAAGTATCCACTATATTAAAAAAGAAAAGATTAAGTGTAAGTAAGCTTATTTTAAAAGGAACTAATAACTAATAGATAAAATTGTATGAATAAATATTTTAATATTTAATCATAATGTTTTTGCTTATAATACAGTTTGTGGTTTTACAGACAAACCTTAGCTTTTATCAACTTGATAATAATAGGCTATCAAACTCTGACCTTATCTCTGATAAAAAAAAAAACACACAGGTGTTATCAAGTCACTTAGTCATAACTACTTAAAAAGTTGTCAATGAAATAATATGGTCAAAACCATAATTATGACTAGAGAGGTTAATAAAATGTAACACAACAATATTGCCACCACAATTTTTAATAATTAATAGATGCGTTTCGACTTATGTCATCATCAGTATGCGTGTTAACTTAGTAAGAGTAAATACTGTACTAAGCTAACTATTTTACAAAAATTTTAAGGTAAATTAACAATGCAAAGGGGGGGGGGGTTAGATTCAGCTGGTGTAGGTAGAGGATTACGGAAGGATAAAGGTAAGGCGGTACGGAGTTGAGATCCAAGACGGAACCCAATAAAGGTGTTATTCCAGGTAAACATTTGGTTTTCAACTTCTTAAAACTAAACAATGAATTCTTATATTATGAATTCCTATATACCAACTATTGGTCAAAACCAGACTGCAACAACTATTCCCTCTTATTCTATACACCGATGATTTTGCTCATTGATCTTTATATAACTTTTTATCAAGATTTGAGGCATTAGGCATTTAGTACAAGCAATGTAGAATAATTGGGACTTTATAACAAGAACTTAATATTAATTGTTGATTTTAAAAAGTAATACATTAATAAATTGTATATTTGGGTATCTAGTAAGAAAAAGTAAAAGCTTTGCTTCCTTTCCCGACAGGTAATGGTTTATCAATGAAAAATGGTATATAAAGGGAAAATCCCGAATTACCATTTGATGATTCTGGTCATGGAAGTCTTCAGACAAGGATTAATGTCAATGGGTTCATTCAGACCTATTGATTTTTAAAGTAATGGACCCTCCAATTTTCGAATATCAAATAATTTATGGTAATCTATGTGATTCAACATATATATTGCAATTGGCATACTTATCTAAGTTTTTAATATAGTTGTAGTTTTAATTTATCACTATTATTTTTTTTTACAAAGATACTAACTATAGAGTATTTATTATAAATATATTTATAGATTATAATAAAACTAGCCGTTAGGCCCGTGGCAACGGGCAGAATAAATATAGTTGAAAAAAAGAGGTGAGAGATAATTAGTTATATTTAAAATAAATGAGTCTCGCTTTGTCCAATTATACTTAAACAGAAAGAGCCACGTGATGTCTAGTAAAGAAAAAGAGCTGAGACATAATTAGTTATATTTATAATGAATGAGTCTCGCGCTGTCCAATTATACTTCATATAATATACTGTTTATAGGAAGGTTTAAAATAATATACTGTTTATAGGAAGGTTTAAAATAATATACTGTTTATAGGAAGGTTTAAAATAATATACTGTTTAAATAGAAAGGTTTAGGCCTTAAAAGTCAGTGACATTCATAGCTCAGTGGAAGAGCATTTGCTTACTGAACTGGAGGTCACTGGTTCAATCCCAGCTTATAGCGCATCAATTTTTAACGTTATAAATCATTTAGAGGTGAGTTGTCGTTGTCGTCGGGACACTACTCGATTATATAAAAGATTACAAAAAAGATAGATTATATTAGATTAAAATGTACAAAAAAAAAAAGCAATTTGTTTGACTATCAAGTTAATCAAAAGTACAATAATACATGAACTATATCAATCAGTCAGCATATCCTTCAAACATACATTGAAAGGTCCATAAAGCCCTTATTCCCTTTTATATTCTTTCAAAAAAAAAGCACCAACAATAAACACTCAATACCAAATAAATTGCATTTTGAATAAAAGCTTATGTGAAGGATGAACTACATAGATAGATGACCCTATTAAAGAGATTAACAATAGGAGCTTTGCCATTTTAAGTGTTAGAATATAAACCTCAATTTGATTTTCACCCATTCAAGATAACATGTTTTATTCTGAAAGGGGTTATAAACCCAATTCATAGGTTATTTTTTCAAGTGAGTCTATTGAATGAACTTGTGAAAAACTATAGAACCCTTTTGTCTCAAAAAAACAAACTAAACATTTGTTCGGAGAAAATTCCTTGGACCTTTTCAAAAGAAGAATAGGTAGATAAACAGTTTTGTCAATCAGTAGAAGTTGAGATATTGAAGTTGAAAAGTTTAGCATAATAGTAAAACATTCAGCTGTCAGTTCAAAAGATAAAAAATAGTCGGAAAATCAATAATTAGATGACCTTAAATGTTCTAGGTTTAGAGATAAATTAATTTCATACAGTTTTAAAATGGTCAACTTTTGTTATTTATGATCTAGTATTAAGTGTAGGTAAGTATGAAGTGAATACAATATAAGTATGAATTTTAAGTAAGTTTGAATTGTAAATAAGTATGAAGTGTAGATAAGTATAACAAAACAATTAAATAAATAAATAAAGTGTAGGTAAGTTTGAAGTGTAGGTACCTATAAAAGTAAGCATGAACTGTAGGTAACTTTTAAGTGTAAGTATAAATTGTATTTAAGTATGAAGTAGTAAAGATATAGATTACAAATAATTATTAAAACAACTCAACGTTGGTGTCTACGCTCAGCACATTTCATAAGTAAGTATGAAGAGCAAGTAAGTATGAAAAGTGTAGCAAAGTATTAAGTGAAGGTAAGATTGAAGAGTAGGTAAGTATGAAGTGTAAGTTAGTATAAAGTGCAGGTAAGATTGAAGAGTAGGTAAGTATGAAGTGTAAGTTAGTATAAAGTGCAGGTAAGTATGAAGTAGTAAAGAACTATAATTACAAATAATTATTAAAACAACTCAACGTTGGTCTCTATTCTCAGCACATTTCTTAAGTAAGTATGAAGAGTAAGTAAGAATAAAGTGTAGGTAAGTATTATGTCTAGGTAAGTATGAAGTGTAAGTAAGTATGAAGTGTAAGTAAGTATGAAGTGTAAGTAAGTATAAAGTGTAGGTAAGTATGAAATAGCACAGAATTATCTTACAAATAATTTTTTAAGAAAACTCAAGTTTAGTCTCTATTTTTAGCACATTTCTTCTAACTGAGATTTGAACCTAGGTAAGCTAGTATTGAAACAATGATATAAGAACTAAGATGATACTAAGGTGTGCATGTAAAAGTGCAATATCCAGTTATTTTTAACAATTTGGGGTTGAAAGTGTATCCCTCCCTCTCAGTAGATCAAAAATAGCATTTGAAAAGCTTCAAAATTGGTATAAAAAGAGAAGGGATATACATAAATAAACTGCAGTAAATAGTTTTGAATTTTTCTTATAAAACTTGAATACGTAAGCAACGCCTATCAAAACCCAATATTACAGTTTAATTTATTTCTACCCAATATCCGATATGCTTCCTTGAAAAACTTAGTAAAACCCTAGAGAAAATAATTCTCCAAACATTAAAGGGAACTAGGTAATTCCACCGTGTACAAATAAAATCCCACCTTAATACCACAGCTTACTCAAGGGGTATTTATTTTGATTTAAAACTTTGAATAGGATCAATATTAAACCACAGGTTACCTTACAGGGAGGCCTTGAATAATGTCGAATCAATATTTAATACCGGCAAACCAAAAACACCGGCTTATTGGACACAAAACAATGACCATCATAGTCAATAAAATTCACAAAGCAGAAGCTGAGTTTAAAATGGAAGCTGAATTGTTAAGACCGTGTTTTTAATAAAGTTAAAATTAAACAAAACATGGAAATAATCTCATAAAGCAAAAAAGAAACTATTAAGTGCATGCTAAAAAGTTCATGTACTAGAATGAGCAAGTCGACAATCCAACTTTAAAAAAAAAATTAAAGAATAACTATGTCTACAAGAAATATTAATTATTTTCATTATACTTCAACTTAAAAAAATGTATCATAACACCAACTTTTACATATCATAGTTATTAAAAAAAAAGTCTAAGAAAATGAAAGACAAATTTTCTCATTCCCCAGAGTTAAAAGATATGGTCACAAACCTGTATTGCACAACATATGGGCACTTCTTTAGATTGCTCCTCCCCTTATAAAGAAAACAGAGGGGAGTAACAATCGAAAAAAGGTGTACGGATTATTCTTCTTTAGACTGCTACTCCCTTTATAAAAACAGAAGTGTGTTATTCCTTTGTCCCAAAGTAAATTGGACTAAACATCACTTTTTTTTAATGGTTATTTAGTTAAAGTTATTTATATTCTAAAAACACATAGGGATTAACAATCTAAAGAAGTACCAACATATAACTACACATTATACAGTACCAGTATTTAATTCAGATTTTAACACTTCTTCAATTTTTCAATTTGATTTATACTTTATGACAATATACTAATACATTGAACTAATAATAGTGTTAGTTACTAACTTCCTTTACTTGTTACCTTCATTATGAATAAATAATGTTTCTTTTATCACAATACATTTTCTCTATCATTTATTATTATTTACTGCAATGTAAATGAGAAAGTCAAAACAATAGATCTTTATTTTGGGTAATAAGTAATCTGATTAAAAATACCAAAATGAAAGAATATTAGTGAAGAAAAAAATAATAATAAGGATCTGATTCATAACTGAGGAAACTTTACTGCAACAAATATGGCAGATAATTGCTTTTTAACTTCCAAGGTGGTAAAGCAATTCAGAATTCAGGTAATAAATAGCGACAGTTGCTGCTAACAGCATCTAACTTTTATCGTGTAACCTACTTAAAATTGCAATTTGAAATTCTTTATAAAGTATACAAAAAAGCAATTTAATTTTCCTCTCAAAGGAAATTTAAATTTATTTTTTATCAATGTGAACCATTCTCGGCTAATAGGAAAAAAGCTTTAAAGAAAAAAAACTAGTTCGCGTCACAGCTACGGATTTTTCTTCCTTATATTATGTTTTATATTATAGATCCTTAAAAAAAAAATGTTTTTTAACATCTAACATTTTATTTTATAAAATAAATTCTTCTTTAAAAAACTGTATAGAATTAAATTTTCACAACTTACATCATCTAGAATTTAAGTTTCAAACCTAACTAAAAGTTGGGTAGTTTTTTTTATAAAAATATGTTACATAAGGTAAACTTGGGTCCTTGAATTCCTAAGGGTCTCCCATGTAATCCCAGAGGTTTTACAAGGCTTAAAAAGATATAGTTATAAGCCATTACAGTTAAAATCTAAATAAAATATGGAAAAGAGAGGGGGAGATTTAAGTGCCTTGCAATATATTAAAATAAAATAAAGTAAGAGGAAAATGTTTTTAGTGAGTTTTAAGTTGAATAAAATGTTTAAAAGATGCACAAAATTTATATTTGTTTAAATTATAACTATTAAGGAAATTGAAATTAATGGTATTTCATGCTAGAAGTTCAAGTATTTTAATGATGGTAGAGGAAGAAAGATGGATAAAAACTCCCTTGGCTTCCTGGGTATAACCCCAGAGCTTTAACCACTGAAGGCCGAGTGATTGGAACTAAAACGAGGGTAAAAATAAAGATCTATTGTTTCATTCCTTGCAGCAAAAGGGATGTTTTATCTGCCATTTATCCCTTTTTACTTTCTCATTTCAGTAGTGTACTTATATATAGAGAGAGAGAAGAATTATAGTGATTAAGCCAAAACTTTATCTTGGTATTTTGTTGGATTTACACATACCTCCTTGAGTTCAATTTTTTTTTTTTTTTTTTAAATTACAGTTGTCTAAAGAAGACAGCAGAGTGCACAGAAGTATGGAGCATAAACAAGATCAATGAAATTTGGCATACATAAAAAAAAAAAATAAATAAAATAAAAAATTATTTCCCCATGCAAAATTGAGAAATGTATTATAACTTTCAAAATTTAGGGGTGTTATTCTCCACAAACTTTGGATGCGGGGTCTCAAAAATTTTCTTCGCTATAAAATTCAAAAATGGCAGCAGATATTAAGTTGAAATTATTTATCTTATAAAGGCATAATATGTGCAAATCTCAAGCAAAATATTTCCAAAATTATGAGTTACTTAAAAATGGCTACCAATTAATTGTCTACACCCTATAATCTTCCCAAAATAATCCAAGAGTCAAGAGACATAAATGTTTCAACAGAAACGTAAAAAATCATAATTTCAAAGGCGAAGGTATGCCTAACTAAGTCTCTCAGATTATTTTTAAACATAGAGAGTTAAATAAAAAAGGTTTATTTAATAATGCAAATCTAAAGTATACTGCTGCCATTAAAACTGTTTTTATGTCAAATATCAGATTCAACATGCAACATCAATCTATTATCTCAGAGAATAATTACCATATTATGACTCATAGCATAATAAACAAATAAATGACAACCAACTAGACAGCTGATATAATAAATATTTCAAAATATAAATAAACTCTTTCTAGTACGGTGATGTTCTACAAACGGCCTAACCCTAACATCCAAAGTAAAAGTTTCCCTCCAACTCCAAATCGCTCTAAACAGTCCCCATATTGTTTGGTAAAAAGTCACACCATTTCAAGCGTCGGGTTTGGCGGGGAGGGGGGTGAAGTTGGCAAATTAGTAGTTTATATCAGTTTTTCTTAAATATTTAGAAAACTATGCGGTTTAGCGCATAAAGTGTTGTATACCAAAATAATCTACATTAAATTGCGAACAAAAATGAATTTATGCATACTCTTGCTAAAGTGAACGGTTCAAGAGTTACGAAGGGTGTAAAAGTAGAATGGTGCCCTAAGGACCCCCACCCCAAATTTTTGGTGGCCGGACTGTGCTGGCAGTTAATTTTATGTTTTTCGGTGTGCTGAACACGAATCTAGAGTTGTCCAACAAAAATTCTACACGCAAATATGAGAAATCATCATAAAACCACTATATTCTTTTGTTTTTTTTAGTGGATTTTGCCTTGTAACTTGCAAAGCAAGCTATTTACGCAAAATGTGGAAGTAATAAAATAAAGAAGAGAAAAATACCTACAAATTATCTCTTTACCATTTTTTTGTAACTCAAATGGTTTCTATTCAAAAGTGGGTTGAAATAACCGGGAAATAAATAATTTTTTAAAAATAGCAACAAAATTACAAGATAAAAACTTTTTATATACTACGTTTTTTAATTCAATTAATTCATTTTTTTATTTAATTGGTTTACTTCTTAGAATAATACTACATATAGAAGGAGCATAGAATCAAAACAACAAGCAATTACTGATAAGGGACTGAAGCCAACTTTCGCCGAGGGGTTGTGTCCATTAGACCAGGGGACCAACAAAACAACACTCTTTTTTTTCATTTAAGCTGGAGAAGGTTGGCCACGCTTTAGTAACTATTCAAAGCCCGCTCACAAACGTCAAGAAAACAAGCCCTGCCATTGGTTATTGTTTACGTTTCACTCTGACGTCATTTTTTTCAACTCGCCCGTCATGATATAATAAACATTATTTTTAGCATATTTCAAGCTAAAATAAGATAAAACACAAAAAAAATATTACAATAAACTAAACTGACTATCAATAATTATAATTAAATAAAAAATTAAATTATAAAACCGAAGGCAAATAATTTTAGAGTTATGACGTCACAAATTACAAAAATGAATTTTTAGAACGCGGATAATGATCATAACCAAAGTTGTTTTCAATGTTATCAGTGACACTCCTTCTATATATAGTATTATTCTATGGTTTACTTGTTCTTTTTTGCTGTCATTCAATGTTTACCTCTCAGAAAAAAATCTTAATTTTGAAATCCGTCAAAATGAAGGATTGTAAATATTGGGGATATGACAAAACAAATAAAATAACATGCGGATTTTTTCGAACTAATTTTCCATGCAGCAAATTTGCTGAAAACGAATTAAATTCTGCTGAAAAATTACTAAAAGCATTAAAATAATGCATTGTCATCGTGTTCTGAGCTGTTCTGAAAGTTTCAAATGTCTAGCTACTCGGGATGTTAGTTAAAATTCGATTGCACCATGATTGTCTTAAATAATTACAATATTAAATTTTAATTTTTCCTTTCTTCAAACAATTTAATATTGAATATTTCAACATTTTTAGATTTCAGCCTTTTAAAGAAAAGCGTAGAGGAGAAATCTAAAGAACAGAATTCTTCTATATTAGTAAGTTAGAATAGCTTTTAATCATCCTATAAACTGCAATAAATTATAATTTTATCAGAAAATCCAATCCTAATTTTATATTTAATTTAAAATGTAAGGGAATAGAAAAAAGTATCTATATTAAAACCACTTTATTCTTCAAGAGCCTTTTTTGTGCAATGAGGGCTTGTAATAGTTTCTAAATCCTTACTTAACCTATAATAATGTAATCATTGAAACGTACATTGAAAATAAATGTTCAAATTGTTGTTCTCGAGTTTCCTCTATTTTTCTACTGCGACATAAAAAAACTAAATCATTCATCGGTCACACTTTTCTCTTCTTAGTGAAAGTTCAATAAAAGAAATATTATTAGACTGGGAAAATTATTTCTTCTCTATTTTTTTTTCTTTCTGTAACAAGATTTATTTTCCTAGCTTTTCCGTCAACAAATTTTTAAAAAAATCTTGCTTTTGACAAAACGTAGTTGTTTTTTTGCCTTTTTATAATGATGTAAAATACTTATTATATAGTCTGTTTGTGGCAGGTCTTCATGATTAAAGGTCAACATTTGACTTTAATTAAAAAATTTGTAATTTCAAGGGATTATATTTAAGAGGGGAAAAAAAGGAACACGGTTGCAATTAGACTCCATTTCATTTTTTAAAAAGAGTAAATATGCATAAAAAAAAGAGAAGAAACGTCAGAATTACATATCATTAACTACGTCTAGACATGAAAAACATTTTTAACTTAATAGATGAAAATTTCAAACCCACTTAAAAGAATAAAAAAAAGAGGTAAAAAAAAGTTTATTTTCTGAAGAACAAAAATAATCGACATTAGATTCATTGAAAGGCCATAACTGAAAGAGGGAATAGAAGGTAAAAACTTGAAAAAAGGGAGAGGGAATAGAAGGGGAATACACAATCAAGTTGAAGAGCCCTTTCAGGGGTTGGTATGAATATGAAAGGAAAGACAGAAATAAAAAATATCTTTACTTTCTCATTCTGAGGAAACAACTGAAAATTCTATTTACCAAGATGATTTGAATAAACCTACTAAATTATGTAGCAACTAAAGGAAAAAAAGAAATTTTCAAGTCCTTCTATCACAATTTTTGAATGAGTTATTCATTCCATTGACATAGGATTAAAAGTTTGTGTGTTCGTCTAACGATAGATAACTTGAGTGGAAATGGTACTGATTTGAACTTAAACTAAAATTGAAACAGGTGCATCTCAGCATTTGTAACAACTGCAAAGGTTTTGAAAATTTTACGTTTATTTTCAAGATGGTGGACATCTAAAAAAAAATTGTTCTAGTTACGTTATAAAGTAGTGACATGAAAAATAGATAAATGAGACATGTTATAAATAGTGTTTAACTTTTAAAAACAGTTTAATTTTTAAAAACCCGAAAGGAGGAAGTTGAATTAAAGGTTTATGCTATTAAACATGTTACATGTCATTTTAAAGAACTTTTCAATTAGATTAAAAACATGTTAGTTTTTCTCCGAAAAATGTGTTCAGGCAGCCATATTGAAAACAATATGGCTGATGTAAGAGAAAAATTTAAATTTTTCTCAATAGTTCTTCATGTGCGCACCGTTACTTGATAATATTTAACTTATCGAACCACATCTAATTATTTATTATACCTACATAAATATGTTTTCGTTAGACAAAAAACAATTGAGAATAGCAAGGATATAGATGGATAAGGATAAGGAATAATAAAAAAATCAATGTGTATGGTATTCAATAGTATAATATAATAATGAATACCATATCTCCAATCTAGTATAATACTTTGAAGAAGAAAGTAAATTTTTCTAAAATGGTAAGTCCAAAATTATTCATTTTACTTTTGACTCATCCTCGCTATCCTTAATTCCTATTTAATTCTAATTCAGTCAATATCCACACATTAATTGTTTTTGTTTTTTTACAATGATTTTGTGAGAGAATTTATGTGTATTATAACTATAACCTTTAATTATTATCTTTTTTGAAAATGAGTTTAAAATACAATGATAATTCAATGTAGGGTAAATGGTTGGTTGTTTTGACTGAAATTTTGTGGTACCACTTTATAAAAGTAACACAATATTGTCACCACAATTTTATACATGTACTTCACCTTCAGTGTAAGTGTTAGCATAGAGAGTGAAAGACTACTACTTTACATATTTACTTTGAAAGCTTTTAAGACTTAAAATAACAGTACAAAGTGGGGAGTAGAATACGGCTATAAAAGGATTAAGGAACCAAGAGTATGGGATATGGAGGCAAAGTCAGGTGTAACATTATTTTTTAACTGCTTAAAGTTTAACAGCAATATCCTTGTTTTACTATACCTAAGTTATATGTATCTTAAAACTAATTTACGTTATTTTAAAAATTATAAAAATTGTTGTGGTACTTTTAATTTAGGATTGTTTATTATTCCCCTCTTTCATAATAGGCTCATACAAAGTTTGTTCCAACTGCAGGATAGTCATGTGCAATGTATAAAAGTCATTCCAACCAGACAGGGGAATGTTTTTGAACTATCTTCCAACCTATGCATGGATCAATTGCGAATCTGTAAACGTACTGTCTGAACGATCCTCAGCCAAAACCAAGTACTGTTTGTTAAGACATGCACAGTTATGTCAATGATCACACATTTCAACAAAATGGTTCCCAACCTGTTGGCTTATTTTGAATGCTATTAATATAATTCTTTCATTGCTTTGTTTAAAAATAGGGAGGGGGAAAATGTGGGGGAAAGATGAATTGGTAAAAAAACTAAACCAAATAAAGGTTGGACTAGCCTATATGGGGCATCATGTATAGAAATGCAAAAACTAACAAGTATAATTCATACATAATTAAAGTGTTTCCTGTATATTGATATAAATTGCGTTATTTATTCATTTCAATACTCTCTTGAAAAGCCAGATATGCTACATCAAAGCCCAGGTAATCTACAACAATACATACGCCCAAGATTCCCAAAATCGACCTGTATATAGCTGTGTCTCAAAATAGAGGACTGGAGATGGAAATTGTACTAAGAGAAAACTTATGAAATGAAGAAGAAAATTGGTGCATTTTTATCTATATATAGAAAAGACTAATTATATTATGTGCCAGTCTTTTTCATTTCTATACATGATGCCCCGCATAGGTTAGTTCAACCCCCGTTAAGCTTCAAGCCCTAGTTTTTGAGGGATGATTTTTCGAGGCTTTCCAATAATTTTCCTGTGATGTTTTTTTTGTATGGGGTACTTTCAGAGATCAGGTGCATTACAGACAGACACATAAGTGCAAGAATGTCCTCTTTTTAGCTACGGACCCTAAAACCAAAAAATCTTCAGATAAAACCCAATAAAGTCTAGATAAAATCCACAATTTATCGAGCACAATGTTTAAAATAGTTGCGTTAAGAATAAGAAGTTAAAGAATGAAAAATGTTCCACCTGACCTAAATATCTCTCCACACTATTTTATCACCGAACCTTTCTTCCCCAGGACAACAAATTACCTTTACTAAACATTAAACTTGGCCCTTGAGATAGCAATTCTTAAACTTTTACTTTAAGACCAAAGAACTGAAAGTTTCAAGGACTCATATAATTGATGGAACATAAAATTGGGGACAAAGGCTGTAGAACTAAACATCTTAACTTTGTTCCCAATATCAAAGCTTTAGCTTTTTTTCCAATTATAGATATATCTTTAACCAAAAAAAAAAAAAAAAAAAAAAAAAAAAACAAGAAATAGATTTTTTAAACAGTTTCACAGAGTAAAAAACAAAAAGTTTAAATGTTTCAACAAAGTTATTTAGACGAAACAGTTTTTATAGACGAGAGTTGTAAAATAACAACAAAGGTCGTAAACATAACAAAGCTATATTGTCAGTTTAGTAGTTTTTATAACATTTTACTGCTACCATTTCGTAATAAAACGTTTTAATCAACTTTTACTAAGCCAGAGAGAGAAAAAGAAATACAACAGAATTAAAAGTTATAGAATTAATTTTTTTTTTTACTCAGTCGTATATTTATTAATTAATTCTATTAAGAAAATCAATGGATAAGTTTAGTTAGAAGAAAATTTAAATAAATAAATTTTAAAAATGACTTTGGCAGTTTAATAGCGCCTGCTTATGAAAATAATGTATTTCACTCAAAGAACTAAGTTTATTGTTATTTATTTATAGTTGTTTATTGTTATTTTATTTATTGTTTATAATATCATAACTATTGTTCATGGGATCCGAGCTTAAAGGTAATGGGAATTTTTTAAATGGTTTTACTCATCAAAGTGTTGATACCTACTGCAAAATAATTGGGTGGAAGTAATCTTGGAGATTGTATTGGAAGCAAATATTAGCTAAGTTACATTCGGCCAATGTGTGGCCAACCTAACCGCTGGTGCTTTAAGCGCAGCAGGGGAGGCAAATATTGGATTTCTGTTATAAAATTGATAATACTGATATTTAATAACGGTAGAGGTAAAAGTGTTAATAAAAACACTTAAACCTCTACATTGTGTACTTAGTCCATTGTAATATTTAGCCTGACTATTGAATTCCTGGAACAATCTACAGGACTTTTTAATACAACAGAACACAAAAACACATTTTTTTAATTTTTACCTAACTTATCAAACAAGGATATTATTCAAGAAAACAGAAGATAATGAAAACTGATGAATCTTTAGTTAGAAATCGATAAAACTAATTATCAAAATTAGATAGTTTAAAACTAATTAGTTATTATAACATAATTAAAACTATTTAAATTAATAATAAAGTGTCTCGACTAACTCAACACCTTATCAGTAACTTTTACACATCTATTTGATATAATCAGTGAGAAAATAACTATTAATGTGAAACCACCAGACATGTCAGTGTTTGGACTTAGGTTTAAAACGAGTTAACAATGCCCTAACCAGATAGCTATGCTGATTTACAATAAATTTTAGACTTAGGTGTAAGAAAAGTTGTGGAGTCTATTTTTCTCTGACTGTCTCCCAGTGTTAATAATTTTAACACTGATTTAAAATAAATATTAATATCAGAGGTTATATTTAATCGAACATGCTATTTATCAGATTATTTTTCAATGTATTTACTGTTAAAAAAACTAAATATGCATATATCTATATATAAAAGCAATGACTAAATCAACTAGATTTAACTTTAAGAAACATGAGATCTAAAAAGCTAGAATGTTATGAAGAAAAATATGGAGAATAACTATCTTTCTTATAAAAAATACATTTTAGAACACTACAACACAACAAAGTTTAAAGGGAAGAAAATCAAGTACAAATTTAAATCTAAAAAAAAAAAAACTTCAAGCAGATAAATAAATAAAGTTCTAGAACTTTCCTGAAAGAAGTAAAGGGGTGGGGGGATGTTACATAAATAATGAGTAGTTTGCATGTATCATGAAAACAGACTTTAAATACTTCATGATGGAGAGGCACTTATAACCATTTGTAAAGAGAGTATTTTTTTTTTAAAAAAAAAAGAGGGGGGGCTCAAGTAATTTTACCTGGTTATTGATTGATAGTTATAGTAAGTGGTTAAACGCATTTTGGGTAGTTTTAATGTCATCAATAACGGCAAGTTTTAATATCAAGTTACAGGCAAGGTATAATTTATGAATAATGGATGTCTCAACCTCACTATACTTTAAATTTGACAGACCTAAGAAAAAGCATGAGAACTTCCTTTTTTTATTATTTATCAGCATAAAAGCTTTGTTTGGTATGCTGAAGTTACCGCAGAGTATCAAATAAGTCAAATAAATTTGAATAATTATAACTAGAAGCTAGCACTGTCTTTTTTAACTAAGTTATCTCTCATCTACTGGAACTTTGATAAATGTAATAACAAGTAGCTGTCTAAACAGGAGACCTTGCTTAAAAAAATAGAAAACACGTTTTTGAAAAAATAAAAAACATATGATCGAATTAATGGAGAACATGCAATCTATTAAGGAACATGCAAAATTTTAAGAAAAACTAATAATAAATACTAACAACATTTGTTAAAATTGACAAAAAAAAANAGATTGAGATAAATAGATTTTTATGATTCCATAGAACATCAATGCCAAATTTCAAGAAAAACATAAATAATAATTAACTTTTTTCTTTAAAGTAAAATTTTTAAAAAATGTTCAAAAATAAACCATACAACAAGAAGACTGCGTAACAATCATAATATTTACAAACAGACTGACAAAATACCAAACAATCGAGTCTGGAGTTAAAACAGAGACCTCGCTAATTAGTAGAGGCAATTGGGTTAAATATTTTTTTTTTAAAGATATTCAAATTATGGACTAAAAATATTACCGTACATACAAATATTAGGAACTATATTTTTACTAAATTTAACATAATTATTAATTTAGAAATATTACACTACCTACATTTATCATTTATTAGCTACAAAGTCTAATAATGTCGAATCTGACAGGAAATAATTTTACTTGGTTAACAATGAAGTCAATAGTACATTAATTATAATAAGAAATTAGCAAGTAATTTAAACACTGTAGCATAATAATATGCTATATGCAATAATAACTAATACGTAATGTTTTCATTCATAGCATATCTACAAATTTGTGTCAACATTACACAACATTTTAACAGAGCTGAGTTTAAGTTTCGTAAAAATATGTAACTAACAACCGTGAGTTATTTTTGTCTCAAGATACTACAGTCGAACTCAAAATGACTACTACACAATTAAAGGGGAAATTGATTTTTGTTGGGATGGATAATGGATTTTTTTTCTTTCATGAAGGCCATCACAGAATACCCTATACTTCAGGTGTTTACTGTAGTATCCCTAGAAGCAAATGAATATTAAAAAATTTGGTTCGACGACCTTTTATAGTTGCCTTAAAACTTAAAACCTACCAAAAAGTAATTATTGTCTCCTAATCTCCCAAGGTAATGGTCTCCTTAAAAGTTTTCTTCTTCCCTTTCAGTCATTGACCAAGGGCGTTAAATACGTTAAGGATTTTGTTTGTAAACATTGATTTGTTAATAAAAGTTTTTTCATATTCTATTCCCTTCACAATGATCACGCTAAAATAAAAAAGGCTACATTTTTTCTGGTCTGTTGTACCTTAAGCATCATTAAATTTTAAAGCAGAAAGTCTTCAAAAGAATTGGGAAGATGGTGGAAAAGTTTAAGGGTTTCTTACAGCTGCTGAATTCAATTCAGTCATCCAGCAACATTCTAAAGATTTTCAAAGTAACAATTTTTTATTAATACAAATTTTTTAGGTAAAGTTAAATTCTTTCAATCTTTTTTTATCCCCCTGTTAAATTTATACACTTTTTAATTAAAAAAAAAAAAAAAAATTAACAAGATCATCAATCATAAAGACACACAATATTTAAAAAAAAATCAGAATAGAGGTGAAACAACTTGTATTTAAATCAAAATAACTAAAATGTTTATGAGTTTAGTAAATATTGTTTTAGCAGTAATAGGCAACAATTAACTTCTTTAGTTTAAAGAAGTATGTAAATAAAACAAAAAATTACATGGTAAACAATAATGTGCCTTCTTGCATTATAAATCCAAGGAGCTTTGGGGTCCAGAAAGATCAAGGTTTAACTATACTTCATTTTGTAACGGTAAACTTATTTGTTAAGTATACAGCTGGGATAGATTATGGAAATGAACTTAAAATTTATAAATGTATAAAATTTACTTCATATTTGAATAAAAAAAACTATCTCACAATACCTATGATTAAAAATAAATGAATAAATAAAAATATTCTGTATTTTATTATAAAATATCTTTTAATTTCTAGTGTATTGAGTCAAAGGGTCAAAGGCCAAATGCACTGAGGTCATAGGGTAGAAAACTGAAAACTCAATGGAATAAATTATAATCAGGAATCTGCGAAAGTTTAAGAACTAAAGCTCATATGAAATTAGTAAATTAGTAAACTGCTTATTTCTAACAAGATCTTTACTAAGCTAAGCAGATCACCTAATTTAGTTGATCATACAATCAACGAAGACAAGCTGGCAGTACAAATAATTACAAGATAAAAAGAACTTTTTATATACTATGATTTTAAATTTTCTGTTGAATCATAATTGATCGTAATTAATAGTATAATTTGAATTTAAAATCTGTCAAAATGAAGATCGTATATATGGGTCATGTCAAAACAAATAAAATAACTTGCAGATTTTTTCCGAACTAACTTTTCATAGTTACAGATTTTTTTACTAACTAACTTTCCATACATCAAAATTTGTTTAAAACAAATTAAATTCTACTGAAAGATGGCTAAAAGTATTAAAATAATACATTGTCATCGTGTTCTGAGCTATTCTAAAAGTTTCAAATGTCTAGCTACTCAGGACGTTAGTTAAAAATCAATTGCAACATTTGTATCTGACCCACAAACAAACAAGAAAGCAAGCTATAAAAGCGTAGTAACAAAGATTGAATTGCTAACTAAATTGAAGTGACAGTATAATTCTAAATTAGCTAAATTAGTTTGACAGTCCATCCAAAGATTATTTTATATACAGAATTGACGTGACTTTATCTTCAGGGATAGATTTTTTTCCTTTTTTACTATTAAAAGTTTTTAAGTTTTTAGCTTTATTAAAGCCAGCCATTCTTCGATATAATGTAACCTGGCAATTTTATTCAAGACAATTATTGTCTTGGACTACTCCCACAACCTGAGTAAAATCTAATTTTTAAATTACCTAATATACATTTATATTGAATATAATAATTAGTTAAAATGTTGATAATCGTTAATATACAGTCGGACCTCCATACAATGAACTCGATGGTTCCGGAAAAAAAAATTGTTGTATAGAAATTTCATTATATAGAATTTCTTTTACAAAAAAATTGTTATATAAAGATTTTCACTGTACAGAAGTTCGTTATAAGGAGGGCTGTATTACAATTTAATAACCAATAAGGGGGATCAGTATAGCTTAGTTTTTGTAGGAAGTTCTACAAAATAATTTAATTATAGACATATTATGTAAAGCCTACAATAATTATTTATCCCTCTGGGGTTAATGTAAAAATGAATAATTAAATAAATCTAAATGGTTAAAACTAAACTTAACTATTAAAGCTTAGCTTAAACCATTAAACTAAGCTAAACCATTATCCTACTTTGTTAGAAAGAACTAGTACTTGGACTTGGTAATAATTGTGGACTTAACTTGGGAATACATAGATAATTCTACTAACTTCGGCTAGTTATCCATCTAGTAATAATTGTAATCCTGTTAGAACAGCCCACGAGGGGCCTCAGAGCTTACCAGATGGCTGGTTCCTACTGTGTTTGGCTTTAACAGTCACCATGTCTACTTCCCATTAACCATATATATATGATCTATTCTCATTTTTTGAGAATTACGTTATGTCAGTCATCAATCTGGTTGTGATCCACTTTTAGTGGATCACAATTAGAGTTTAATAATGAAGGGGGTACAAGTGCTGAAGATTTGTTTCATATGTTTTGTCCCTTTAGGGACATCAACAAGTCTAATAATCTTAAACACTTACATTTCTTAAACACCCCCTTGTGATCCAACACTTGAGAGCATTATCTAGTTTAAGACACTTACAGACACCACTTAAATAATATAGCAAACCACTTACTTAAGGTTGAGAGAACATCAATTTAAGTTAGATTCTACAAGAAATTTAATCTGGACCTCTTGTGATCAAAACGGAAGCAATAAGCTAATTGGAAAATTTGTTTGAGAACTTCTCTACAAGTAATGAACACTACAATGTAAACTAAGTTAAGAATTAAAAAAAAAATAAAATAAAATAAATAAAAGATAATAAATTTCATCAGCTGTCATCGCATGAGGTTAAAGGTATAGAGCATAAATCTAGGAATAAATGGTTTAGTGGTAAAAGAGTACATTTGTAACTTTTAATTATTTTTCTCTTTTTAACTTACTTTTTAAAAATTTTAATTTGTATGAATCATATAAAATAATGTTTATATTGATATTGAGCCCAAATTTCTTAGAGAATATTCTTAATGAAAAAAAGCAGTAATAATATCATTCACAATCCCTAAATGTATCTTAATTTTAATAATATTTTTGGGTAACAGAATAACATGATGTAAGATAACTTGCTATTTTTAGAACAAATAATAATTTCTTTGTTATCTAATAGGTGTCCCACATTCAGTTAATTATTCTTCAAAATATATTCAACGAATTATTATTATCATTTTTAAAAAAATCATTTTCTATTACTCATTTACCATAGGTTTAACTGAAACTTAAGTATAGATAGAGATCAGAATTTAAAATTTTAAAACCTTTATGTGTGACTTCTGCGATAGGTACATGTTTAAAATCTTATCGCTAACTAAAGTGAAATAATATAAAATAAACTTTTCTATGTACTATGTAACATACAACATAGGTTTGTTAACTTAACTTGGAAACAGGTTTTGTAATTTCAGCTGAATTTTAAATGTAGAATAATGTATATAATATAGTATAATGTAAGCCAAAGTTTTATGAGTAGGTTTTAACATTATCAATAGAAATTTATCAATAAATAAGTATACAAATTATTTAAGATTAAGAATAAAATAAGCAAAAATAATAAGCCAAAATGAACTAACAAATTATAAAAGAAAAGACAGAAACTTGAGTGGGAAGAGTATCAGATAGAGCACAAATTTTCAAAATGTATTTAAATTTTAAGTAGATAAATGTTATTTTAGGACTTGGTACTTGATAAGCAGTTAATCACAAATCTATTATAAATAAGCTAGTGAATAATTTTTAGGGTGTTAAAAACCTCGAAAATAAGAAATACATAATAATTATAATAACTATTAACCAATAAGGTTACATCTTAACAGGTTAAGTATTCTAATTATAAAATTGTTTTGTTATCATAATTAACCGTTGCTTCTTTGATAACGACCTATTCTTAACAGTAAATAAACTACAATTATACTTTTTTTTTTTTAAATAAGTAAATAAATAAGCTCTTATATAGATATCAAAGTGCTAAGCACAAGTACTTAAAGAACTTAACGCCTACTCAAAATAGTTAAGTCCGAAGTAACACAAAACTATAAATGTGAAACTTACAAGATTGTATGAAATTATTAAAATGTATCAAACTTTTTTTAATCTGTCAAGCTCTTATCACACTTGTAAGGTCATATGTGAACTTTTTTTATCAAGGTGGGTTGAAAAATATGCAATCAAATTTGCTAAGCTCAAATACAAATTACGAAAAGAGGAAGAACTGATTTAAAAATGGATTGGTTTTGGCTAAGGTAAATTGAATGTAATTTATTTGAATAAATTATTTGTATTTAAATTGTTGTAAGATTTGAGGTAACGATCCAAGTGACCCTCATTACTAGAGAGGTTGTTGAGGATGACCCTCCAATACTTTCTCTTATTTATAAACAATTAAAAACAGCTGAGAGACAATCCTTACGTAAGTAAATATATCATTATACGTAAAACATATTGTACAGTAAATTAATCCTGTAAATAGAAGATAAAACACTGAATAATAATAGTTAAAAGTACCTCTTCGATTGAAGGGCCGAACTCTGACAGCAACTTTAATCTTGTCACTCGCCATTTTATCCACAAGAACTTAAAAAACGGTTAAAACTAAACTTAAAAATGACTTAATCGAACTTGACCGAACATACATGACGCGTTTAAAACTGAATTCATGTTGAAAGACTCATTTTACGAACTAAAAACACGTCCCGACCTGGGCCGAAACGTCCGTGACATATTTCGCCATGTTGTTTTCAATACTCCCGCAGTATCGATTAGTCAGGTCTACAATCGTAAAGGCAGAGAAATCTTTCCCCTCAACTCAAAACTTTTCTTTTTTTAAATGTAATTTTCTTTTTAATGCCTATTTTAAAATATGGATATTATTAATTATTAATTGAAATTAATTTTAGATAGAAGTAATTTTAAGCAGTGTTATTATAAACGTATAATAACGAAGGTTAAGATTGAACTAAAAGAAGCGGGAAAATCCCCCCCGGGTCGGGCCTCTTTAAAATCAGTTTTTTTCATTATTCAAATTACATAAGAATATAATTTTATTTCAAGTAATATGAAGAGGTGAATTGTTCATAAAACAAACAAAACATTTAGTCATAGTTTATCTTCAAATTTATATTAATAAAATAAATAAAGTTGATCATTAGTTATTGACTAAAAATAGAAAACAGTGTAATGAAGTTTTTAAATTAATATTTTTCGTGTCGAGCAGTATTATTTAAAGATCAAATATGATGTTTAATATTATTTCTCATTAACAAATATCTTAATAATTATTATTAAGGTTATAAAAATAATCCATATCTGATAAGTTGTCACCTTAAATAAATAAAATATTAATATAATTTATTAATTAACTATTATTAATTTAACTACACATTTTGTGCTAACCCTAACACAAAAAGTGTCGTTAAGTTTAGAATCTCTTGTAAACTAGGTAGTTCATATAAATAATATAAAAGCTCTGCCTTCAAAAAAATAAAGAGGCAAAATAAAAAATTAAATTTACATCTCCGTGTTCAAGTCAATTATCTTATTCTGAGTGGCAACACTGAGTCTTATACAGAAAAAAATAATATGTTGTTAGGGGCTTAGCCAGGTATCTTTTTTTTACGATAAAAATTTGTAATCTAATAACAGGTCTGAAAGCATTTAAAATAGTTTACAGTGAAGAGCGTCGTTCATTTATATGGACCCTCATATTTATTTACCCAACACTTTTTATTTTGGTCATACAAGTAAAATTATGACGCGTGAAGCCTAAACCTCTGGGTTGTTTTCGATTAAATTAGGCATTCATATTCGAAAAGTTATTCCCCATGCCTAAATCAATGAATGAATTTTATCACTAAACTTATGGCTCTTCAAACGATTTTGGTTTTACAATTCTATGCCATACAAGCCAATTAAATAGGAAGATAAACATACGTCGTGAGGGAATAGCATCTCGTGAGGAAATCGCTATATATATA
>KZ651114.1:1221262-1231555 GCA_001010745.2 Gerris buenoi
TCTTAGGGGGGATTTAAAACAAAACTCGTGTAAGAATAAAAAGAATAAATCAGCGGTGTCACTGCTCAGCCTACTGTACTGTATGTGTTGTGGTGAGGTAGAGGTGTGACGTGAAACAGTGTCCAAGGGCCCAAGGTCTCGCCACACTCGGCTAAGTTCGGATTCCTTCGGGTGGCGTCGGAAGTTGAACTGCACCGAGTTTGCAGTTCCAAGCGATGTTAATACCGGCCTGCCCCCTCCCGCGTCCTTTACCGCCAGGCTAGGCTTAGGGGGTTCATACATTGGTTCAGTTCCACATAATCACTCATTTGAACTGGGCGCTGTTATCGATGCTTCTAGAGCCGCGCATTGTAACTTGTATCTCCCTCCAGCATTTTCACCCTATTTTATTATATTTATGAAACCAAGAACTAAATACATATTTATATTTCTTAAAATATTGTGTTATTAAATATTTGCTTGGGGGTTCACTGAACCAGTGAACCTAAGCACGAGCCGCCACTGCCGCGTGGGAAAGTTTTTATACACATGTTTAAGAATACGAAAAATACAAAATATTATTTCAAGAAAAATTATTAAATTTCAAAATATGACACAGCTTATTGTACTACAGACAACAGCAATAGATCGTAAGCCGTAAGAAATATTTTTTTAAAAAAAGCAACCCCAACCCACAACACGAAATCGGTCGGATACATCTCACGTAAACGTCCACGTACAATTATATTAACCAGACTTCTCAAAGCTAAACCTTAATCTAAGGTACCTAATACAGAAAACAAGAACCTTTTGTATCCCAATACAAATACATAACTAAATCGAGAGGAAAACCTCGGTAAGAAATCTAATCTGCGAGAATTTAACTGTATAATGTCAAAGTCCTAAGTAATATGTATCAATAAGGAGGAAGTAATGTCTGCCTAAGAACGTTAAACGGTGGCAAGAAATCATCATAATGAAATTATCATCATAATCATCATAATGATAGTCATCCTATAAATTCGCGAATTGTCCGACCTAAGTCCTTTAGTCCGCTGTGTGTCCACTGTTAATACCCTTCCCATATACTCTTCTAACATTGATTCCATCACCCACCTTCGTCACGTCCTTTCTTTGTTTTCTGATCGTCTGTGATCTGCATTTTATTGAAATTTTTAGTTACCTTAATTATTAAGTTTTAACTGTTTGTTACCTTGTTATCTAAATGTTTATTGTTTATTTATGTATTCTATCGTCTTGTTTTTATTATTCTTAGTGTCGATATTAGTGCAAAATGTTACAATATTATCCATTATTTATTCTTTTTTAACGTTCACTCTTAATTATGATATAGCTCTACTTACTAATGTATATTTAATACTGCTGTTAAATTAGCTAATTTCACAAGCGTTGTGGTGTTTTTTAAATAATGTTTTATTTGGCTGTGTATATTATTCCATAGATGTATATTATATTATATTGAGAGCGTCTCTCTCGTGGCGAAAGCTGTAGAGGGCTCGTAAAAATTTTTTGTAAATAAATAAATAATTGCATTACCTTTGACATGACAAAGAAAATTTAAATATCTACTCCAAGACAAACTTAAAATTATTTTTTAAATTTTTATGAAAAATAATATGTAAATTACTTAATATGAATATTATGTTTGATGAAGATATCAATGCTATTAAAAAATGACCTAATCTTTTACATGTTTATACCCATTATCTCATGATTAATTCATATTATTTTGGTGGCAGCTGCCAAACATTTAAGGCTAAAATTGATTTCACCAATTCACTAACTACGCATGCATTTTGTCTATTGAAAATATGTACATTGAATGTCAGATGAAATCTGTTCAGTAGTTTGGATCAACGCTTCTAAGCAGATTATACAAACAAACACTTGTAGTTGAAGAACCTCAAAACGATTATTTCCATCCCATTCTAAGAATTGAATTTTAGGCCTTCTCAGTTCTTACCCCATGACTCCATGTATAATTTATACATATATGAGTAAGGCATACGACAGATCCGAACTTATATAATTTATGAGATCTAACCAGCCAAACCTATATAATTTATTTACGAGAAAGACATTTTCATCCAGAAGGGAGGAAACATTAACTTTCCACCCTAGTTTATAGGGAGGAAAGCATCCCATTACAGCCTAGTTGTGAAAATCGTGGCGGAAAGTAGAAATCGTGGCGGAAAGTAGAAATCGTGGCGGAAAGTAGAAATCGTGGTGGAAAGTAACAGTAGAGCCAACTTATTATTCTTAAAAAAAATCAGTGTTGCCTGTTTCGTAACTATAATAGCAGTTTTTTTTTTTTTAACTCAATGACTCGACAGGTTAAAAGCTTTTTTATTAAATATTACAGAGTTTAAATGACACGTATTTTTAATTGCCATGACACACATTCTTATCGTCATTTTAAAATGTCGTATGACTTCATAACTGAGTTTTAAACAAAACTTATAGAAAATAGTCCTTGTAGAAAAGAGGTAGGTTACATCCCATCAGGTTATATTTATGTTTTTGATTTCTCGTATTATAGAGATAAACACAAATAAATTAAATATTATTATGTTAGTCATTTTGTAGTACATTTTGTGTATTATTAAACATTTGAGTTATAAAGCTGTATTATAATTACATAGTTATTGAAAGTTATCAGGGCCGCCCTTAGGCAAGGGCAACCGCCCCGGGCCCCGCGCTATTAGGGGCCCGAGGAAAAATATTTGTTTTCTTTGATTTCTATAATAACTTTAAGTTATTATAGAAATCAAAGAAAACATAGTTGGAATTGATGAATTGCACATTTAATTTACATTATTTTTTTCTACAATAAGATGTTATAAAACTTTTTTTTTGTTTTGTTTTTAAAAGTCGTTAAACAAATTAAAGGTATAAACATTTGTAAACTTAGTTTTTAATACCTAAATAAATTGATAAATCGAAATCTTAGGTTTGTTTGTGTTGTTTTCCACCCTTCTGGAGGAAAAATCTTGTACGGACCACGGGAGCAAAAAGTCATAGCACCCTCGCTATAATTAACTCCCTCGGCTATGCCTCGGGATTAAACTTCATGGTTCCCTCGGCTGCGCCTCAGGAACCAACTAAATAACTCCCTCGGCTTCGCCTCGGGATTTAGACAGTATGGTTCCCTCGGCTTCGCCTCAGGAACCAACAATAACGCTCAGGGAGTAATGACTTTGTTTCCTCCCTTGGTGCGTAAATAACTATGTATCAAGAAAAGAAAAAAAAGAGCAGTGTTATATTACAAAGATTTATTTCCTCTTTTCATTATTTTCTCTCATCTCAATATGATAGATGTTAGGAAACGTTTAATTTTCCGACGTTTTCCTTGCACAGAAATAGGAGCATCCCATGAAATGTCAATCATTACAGAAATCTTTAGGAAAAGCAACAAATTGTATAAAAGATGCATCTACTAGTTGTAACAGTTATGAAATAGATGTGCTAACTATAGCAATTTGTCTTGGAAAAGAATCCCGTTTCCTGCAACTATCTCTTTTTAAAGTTGAAACACCATGGAAAATAAAATCATATTCTTCGCTTCAAAACTATATAAGTATAGCGTTACTGGATACAATAGTAAGTACACTTACTACAATCTTAAACGCATTAAATGTGTTTCAAGACGTTTTAAGTTTTTTTTTGTTTCTTGTTATTACTTTCTCACAAACATGTTGTATAATGAAAGATAGTATTTGGTGCAAATTTTCGATTTTAATGATCGAATTTCCACGTTTAGAATCCCCTGAATCCAAAAATGTTAAAGGCGCTAAACTGGACTGATTTCGATGAAATTTGGCACACATGGAGAAGAATAAAGAGGGCCTTTTAATTATGTAATAAATAGTAAATTACACACCTTCAGTTTATCTGTGGAGTTATCCGTCTTTAAAATCTGTACACGAATCTCTGTAGTAATCTGAACTGAAGATGTGTAGGCTATAAACGCAGTCTTAACCTGTGTTCCGTCCGCAGTTCTCTCAGTTCCGCGTGACACACCCAACAGGTGACTGGAGATGAACAAAGAGACTGTGTTAACAGTACGATAACAGAAGAAAAGTACGATGTTTAAAGACCAGTCTCTCGTGCAAGCTGCATGCGTAAAAATGCAATTATACTGAAGGTGTGAAAGTCCCTTAAGGCTAAATTATATACTACGTATGTGAAAACTTTGTATATATAGGTAATATCTTATACTGAAGTTGAAGTTAGAAGATGTCTTGACCCTACTATGTGATAATGTAAAAATTGAAAAAACTTTTTTTTGGAAAATACAACCTAATGCAAGAACTAAGGATCATCTTTACACAGTGCTAAAAATATAAGAGGCTGTGGTTAGCCAGGGTTCCGGGATCAATTCTAAGGCCGGTTTGCCCGGTCTCAGTTTCTTCGGTTTTCTTAACTATGCCTTGTTATGACACTTAGAAAGTGTTCCCAATAATGGCTTATTTTACCTACAAGTCAATTTTTTTTACTAGTTATATAAATCTAGAGATTTGTAAAAATTGCTTTTTTTGTTTTTGCGTCGTTAATTTAAATTGGTTTTATGTCGTACACCGCCCAATATTCTGCTTTCAACTAAGGCTTAGAGTATTTTACTTGTACCACTTTATAATTTCAATGCCAATTAGTTTGAAAATTGCATCCAAAAAAAAACTTATTCCAACTTCGCAGAAGAAATTATATACGTCAGCCAGTCACAATAAAGAACAGTTATGGCACTGGCTAGCAATGGATATCCCTCTCATGTAAACCTAAACTTAGATTAATAAATTATGAATCAAACTATTCAACATAGTGTAATTCAAATTGTCGATTTGGAAGGTGTAAAAGAGACAAATTGTAGTACAATGAAAGAAACTCAATGAATTTTTATCACTCTGGAACCAGATTTCCCATTCCCATCTTCATATCAATAAAAGTTAAAATGATAATATGTATACGCTTAAATGACTTCTATAATATTCCACACCTACTTTTATACGACATCGCTTTAATAGCTTCGATTTTGATCCTACGAATTTGGTTTATTATCTACTCTATTTGAAAGGAACATAAGAACCAGTATGATTTTGATTTTTATTATTATTTTGAATAGAAAATCAGCCAAGTACTTTTGATTTCAAACTCTATCTGCTATACTTACAATAAACATCAATTCAAAAATTGCTTCCACTCTTTACTTAGTGAAATATGAAAATATCTCTCCTACCTAGAGAAATATAAAAATAAGATAAATATACTCTTTCAAATTAGCATTGCTTGAATCTTTTTAGTTTTGTTCATATAAGAGATACACTCGACATAAGATTATAGACCAGACAATTTCCCCCAGATATTTGTATGAGACACACAGTTACACTACATAGACGTCATTCTTGAGCCCCCAGATATTTTATCAACACTTCTGATATCGATTAAGACTCTCCTACTCTTGCCTAAGCTCTAAGCTCTTCTCCCGTTTCAATACCGTATTAAAAAGCTCCGTTACGACATGATTTGAACGAATTACGCACTGTTACAGACTTACTAAAGCTGAAGTAAATACAAGCATTACTTTAAGTCCATCCTCTTGAAGCCAATAAGATGTTTAAACTATTATTAGTTTCTATCTTCAGTAAATAAACACAGCACGTGCCTAACCTCTAAGTTCTTTCTCCTTTCTAGTGAAAAATATTATGTCCCAGATAACGACTGACAAAGCGCAGTAGTAAGTATATGAAGCTGCAAGTGAATATAATAAGACTTTGTACACGGTTAATAAATTAGATTTTTTTCTTTCTTTCAAAATACCTGATCACCTGATAACCCTGTAAGAAATATATATATATATATTGTCAATCAATCAAGTAAAACACCTGATTCATTTCATTATCGCAGCTGAATCTATTAATTACACAAGCATGACAGGAGAGGATGTGAACGGGTTTTCACTGCAAGTCAGGTTGGAAGAGGTATTATTGTGAATGAAAGTCAAGCAAGTAATTCTAACAACACAATATATAACTAGACAACACTGGATGAATACCAAGCACCATCTGGTGGGCATCTCGTGAAAACAGGCCTGGTGTGTCATGTCGAGCCTTACCTGGCAGCTTCAACGTGACTAGAGAGAGTTACCGCTCTTGTCGTATTCTTTTATACAACTATTATACCATTTTTTATTTTTATTTTTTTCACGCTATTCAAATAAAATTCTGATAGGGTCGAAATGTCAGATCGCGATACGCAGTTTATATTATTTCGGAATATCACGAAATTTATAAATAAAATTAATAACTATATACAAGAATCGAGGCGAGAAAAGTAAAACTACATATTTACAAAGGAAAGTAGTTTCTTAAAACTAACTTAAGATTACTTTAACGCGTGCAATTCTGCTTCTTGTTTTAGTTCCAAAGGAAAAATGCTGGAAGACCAACACTTAAAATACGTTCGTATACAAATCGCACAATGATTATATAAACCTCATACTTGGCTAAGTATGGTTGATCGATTTCTTGTCTAAAATATCTTATTTGACCTGACCAAAGTATTTGTTCATAGCTTTTACTAAAAATTTTTTCACTTCTAAATTTTAAAGCTATTACATTGAAACAAATATAATTAAATAAATGTTGCGTTGGGGACTTATTATTTTTAGAGGATTCCAAAAAAAAAAACTAACGTAGACGGACTTTTTAGTTACTCAAAAAGCTATGGAGGCATAAATTCTACTAAGCCTACAACTCAAGACAAACCTGAAATAGGATATCTAAACGACTGATAAGGGTGTTACTAAATGCCAAACTAACATCCTAGATTGGAATATGTGTAAACGGTTTAATAAAATACATGATGGGAAGATCTACTGCTGCCTAACAGACATACAGTTACTTAAAAACCTCCTTACAGAGAGTAAATTAAGAGTCTAACCTTGTCTTCCTCATAACATCCTAGAATTGAATGAATAAACATGAATTATGATGGGGAAAGGGCCTGCTATCGAACCTATCCTTTATTCACAAATGACATTAAATTTGAGTTCAGAGAATGCAAACCTAACTATCCCTCTAAAAAAGGCACTAAAAATTATGATTACAGAAACTGAAATAAAGTATGGATTATAAATGCTGGAATCCATTCCAATAACGATGACAGATACTGGAAGGGGTGTAGATAATTAGAGACATAATAACTGCCTAATCTATCGTTTAGCTACCACTAAAATGTTAGAACTAATTTCAGAGAGTAAGATAATCCAGAGTGTAATAGATTTATACGAGCGCAAACGTAAGAGTGTATAGTTCAAAGATTTGGACACATTTTATCATACAGCGTAGAAACCTTCACTGAATTCAATTACTAAAATAAGGAAATATATCAGCCAATTTTTGAGTTATTTCGAGTTTTTAGGATATATCAATAATGACTTCTAGACAAATTCTATTGAGAAAGTTTTGCCATGATTAAGTGTACCTGTTATTTTTTTTTAACCAAACTGAAAATAAAATAATCTAAATAACGTTTTTTGTCTTACATTTTCAAGATATTGAGCTAACCAGAAATATATTATCGTGCAATTTAGTTCCATCTTAGTCAATCTTCGAAAACAATCTCGTCCAATCTTTTACAAAAGATTACTATCTCGGTAGAAAACTAAAGTTGGAAAAAAAAAAATCATTTCCATTTTTTTTCTCTTCATTTTCTCTCTAGCTTTGATAAAACATAAGTGTTTCTGTAAGTTGATCTTTTTCTTTCTGTCAGGTTTTTATAAATGCAATGTCTGACTACAGATTCATCTAGCAGAGAGAAGTAGGGCCAGGTTGTGCGTCCACTCAACCTGGTATTAGTCACACCTACAACCAGTAAGAATATTTCACTCTCTTTTATACAGTAGAAAGCAAAAAAAAAACACCTCAATACAAATCTTACTTTTTTTTAAATTAAAAAAAAAANATGTATTTTAAATTTATTTAATTTTTTTAGATTTCTAAAAATAAAATCAGGTCTTAAAGTTTTTTTCAATACTTCATTCAGTTATTATCATAAATTGAATTGGTAAATAAGTTTTTATACAACACATGAATTTATGAGGAGCTTGGAGGATTAGCTGTTTTTTTCTTTTTCTATACAAGATTTTTGTCAGCTGATATCATCTTATCCTTACATTGGCATCTATTTAGATCTAGATATAGACAAGCATAATTGTGCAGGTTTGTCTTAAGTGTAGCTTGCATTCAACTTTAACTTTCTATTACCATTTATTAGTAAGTTACTGTCATTATACACTGAACGTATGTTTCTGTAGCTTCATATGAACATTTGAAGTAAGAGAATAACTATAAAATTATATTTCTATAAAAATAACACTAGCTTAGAGTCGAATACTACAAATTTTAGCAGCAGATACATACTTTTCTTCTATTCACATTTTATATCGCGATTTAGAATGATGGAATTAGATAATTCTATTTTTAAGTTTTTGGTAGCATTCATACTACAGAAAGTTTAAATTTTAATTTAGAGAAAATTATAATCATTATTAACAACGGGAGACAGACAGAGAAAAATAGTCAGTGTTCTGTCAAAATTCTTCAGTGTGTAGCTCAGTTGGTTGCAGCCCTATAATACTGGATATATAGAGGGCCTGGAGTATATTTTTCTCTATCTGTCTCCGGTTGTTAATAACAATTATAATTTTATTTAAATTTGATAATTCTAATTTAGGTTTATCTTCAGTATAAGGTTTGATTCTATAACTGTTTAATTACCATTTATAAGTTATGGCACAAGTACTGAAATAACTATAAAATTATATTTGTATGCGAATAACTGTGCAACCATAAAATCAGGTTGCACGCTAATGTTGTTTGTGATTAATTTTCGCAAAACAGGTGCAAGAACAATTTAGTAAAATCCGGGATGCTACAGCTAAAGCAGGCAACTGGTTGCAAACGCAATTTTCGGAGTCCAATACTTTACCAGAATGTTAAGGCCATTCTACTTTACAATCATTGTTCGGAGTCAGATAACTTTACCGGAATGTGTAGCTCATTATCTTGTTTACAATTCTGATTGATGTCGGCACACGGACTCCACCTTTTTATTGTTTATAAATAACTACTTCTTCTCTTGCAAAGAAGTATGCAAGCAAAGACAAACGATGGTCCCTAAAGGGTTCCTCAATGCTGACACAGCACCTGCCTCTTTTCGGAATCAGGGTGCACTTTGGAATATCCTTTATGCTGTAGAGTTTTGGCGACAGGTGATTCTCCCAGTCCCACATTTTCTTCTAGTTAGATCTAGAATAAGACAAACTATCTATAACTAATTTTGGCGTTCTTTTTAGTTAGTACCTTGTACCTTTGTACTGAACACTAACGAATATGTAATAACTATGCTAGCTTAAAAATAAAACCACTTGGTGCCTTATATTACTCATATCTAACATTTAAACTCTCTATTTCTTTTCAAATTGAACTAGGCTTTGATTAAATTACATTTTAGTGAAACTATAGGCGTAGCAGGAAGGCATTCCAAAGGCTTACAGGACAAGGCAGTGGTCCATTGCCATCGTAGTTTGGAAAGTCCTTCCAGTGATCAACTGAGTGAGTTTCTAGAAGGCTTAGGAATCTACGATGTAAGGTAGGACGGCACGAGTCCTCGTCAGGAAATAATAGAGAGTTTTATTCAAAGCAGCGAGGGTGAGAGCAAGTATAAAAAAAAGCACTAAAGAATTTCTAACTTGTGATCGTGACCCAGGACCAGCCCCTAGGATATCTCATTAACATCATGATCCCCTGTCAAAACGCATTAAGCTCAAACAGCAAGCGAACAAAACAACACCAAAATACTCTAGAAGCGACAAAACAAGCATGTTAGATTAAATATAAGATAAATTATATGGTTTTGGACTGATTTTTAAATAAGTATTTCGACCGTGATTTTGATAAAAATTTATTGATAGTAAATTAATTGATAACGATCAATTAATTTATTATGGAACAGAAATATAGAAAAGAATTAGTATTTAAAATTAAGTACGAGAAACATTTTTAGTTAGGCAACTTCAATCCAACTAAGTTGAATAAATTAATGCCTCTATCAAATTATTATTAATTTATGTTGTATTTTAGTGCATCCTTTTTAGGGTTCTGTAGATACTTCTCAAAACCCTTATGCCGAGGGTGATGTGTCCGTCCGTCCGTCGCTCTTTGGTTCATAGGGCCCGAACCGTTCAAGCGAAAGTGCTGAAATTGGAAACACTGGTGCAACTTTTTGACCAAACCA
>KZ651114.1:1231805-1263292 GCA_001010745.2 Gerris buenoi
ATTAATTAAATAGATTTGCTTTTCTGCGAAGTGGAAACTTTTAAAGTATAAAGTAATAAGTATATCCTATTTAAATTGATAATGGTGTGAACTAAGTATGCACTTGCATTCTTGAACTTACAAGTTGAAAATTAAAATTATCAATTGAACTTGAAGTATGTACTTATATAATCTTCTATATCGTAATTTGTATCTCAGCGCAAGTCTCTACATATAAAAGCACTGTCTTTTCCTGTTAATCTTCCTATAGTTTTTTATTGCAAGAGAGAAAGAATAATAAAGAAAAAAATACCTCTTCAAATAAGACTACCCTTAAAGAGTCGAGTAGAAAAAAAAGCCAATAAAGCTGCCAAAGAAGCACCCTTCATCTCCTCTCTCCTCTATTGTTTCTCCTTTGCAAATTCTGGAACAATAAAAAAAGAATAAATTAGGCAAAAAGAAAATGCTAGTATTGGCAATTTTAAGATATCTTGTAAAATTTATAAGATAAATTAACTTGTTCTTTTTTTATTTATTTTATAATTTTTTTATTATTATACCTTAGATAATTTCTACCATTATTGCCAAATGGTTAATCTCAATAGTTTTAAGTAACCTGATTTTTTATTTATTTATAATACGGGAAACCAAATTTAATTTAATTTAATTACTTATTCGATCAACCAGTTAATTATTTTGATTATTTTTAAGACAAAAATTGTTTGGTTCGTCAAAGGTAATAATACTAACATTATTTAGGTATGATATAATCAGTCAAAATAATAATTGACTTTTTATAAATATATTACTAATATATATAAATAATTAATAATACCCATCAATTATAAACAAGATAAATGTAAAAGATGGCTTCAGGAGATAAAAAAAATCCTAAACGAAGTCAAGGTGCAGGTTGCACTTGGCATGACAATTGACAAGGTCATTGTATTGACAATTCATATCATGAAGTTATATTGACAATGCATGACATGATAAGGACATTGTATTGTCAAATGCATGGTATGAAAAGGACGTTATATTGACAATGTATGACATTACAAGGACATTGTTTTGAGAATAAATAGCACGACGAGGACATTTTATTGCCATGCATGACATGACGAGGAAATTGCATTGACAATGCATAGCATGACAAGGACATTTTATTGACAATAATGCATGACATGACCAGGACCATTGTATTGACAATGCATGGCATGACAAGGACATTGTCACATAGGAAGATACCTTTTCTTTTGGTAAGACATGGCTTAATAGATTTAGGAAAATCGTTATCTGGCTAGTATGAAATATTTTAAAATTATCAAATGAACTGATGTAAGAGAGCTAACATGTAAAAATATGCACAATCCCTAGGTCATAGAATTTAATTGGAATGGGTAAGCACCTAGCACCTTAGCCCCTAGGGAAAAAAGTTTACATTGACGTCTATTTGCAGAGGCGTGAAAAGTTTGATGAGAAGTTGTAATATTATGCCTATTAATAAAATTGACGAGATAATATACCTGAAAAAATGTTCAATTGTCTAAAAGTATCTGGGGGCACGGCAGTGCCCCCTCCAAGTCGAGCACAGCCGTACCATCCTTTACTGGAACCAACTCACGGCAATTTGGACCCCTCTATATTATCCTTTTGAAGATACTTAGATATATAAACTTAATTTTAATTTAAAATTTCATGACAAACTGAACCGGAAATAAAAATTTCACACCTCTAATTATTATTAATTAAATAGATTTGCTTTTCTGCGAAGTGGAAACTTTTAAAGTATAAAGTAATAAGTATATCCTATTTAAATTGATAATGGTGTGAACTAAGTATGCACTTGCATTCTTGAACTTACAAGTTGAAAATTAAAATTATCAATTGAACTTGAAGTATGTACTTATATAATCTTCTATATCGTAATTTGTATCTCAGCGCAAGTCTCTACATATAAAAGCACTGTCTTTTCCTGTTAATCTTCCTATAGTTTTTTATTGCAAGAGAGAAAGAATAATAAAGAAAAAAATACCTCTTCAAATAAGACTACCCTTAAAGAGTCGAGTAGAAAAAAAAGCCAATAAAGCTGCCAAAGAAGCACCCTTCATCTCCTCTCTCCTCTATTGTTTCTCCTTTGCAAATTCTGGAACAATAAAAAAAGAATAAATTAGGCAAAAAGAAAATGCTAGTATTGGCAATTTTAAGATATCTTGTAAAATTTATAAGATAAATTAACTTGTTCTTTTTTTATTTATTTTATAATTTTTTTATTATTATACCTTAGATAATTTCTACCATTATTGCCAAATGGTTAATCTCAATAGTTTTAAGTAACCTGATTTTTTATTTATTTATAATACGGGAAACCAAATTTAATTTAATTTAATTACTTATTCGATCAACCAGTTAATTATTTTGATTATTTTTAAGACAAAAATTGTTTGGTTCGTCAAAGGTAATAATACTAACATTATTTAGGTATGATATAATCAGTCAAAATAAGAATTGACTTTTTATAAATATATTACTAATATATATAAATAATTAATAATACCCATCAATTATAAACAAGATAAATGTAAAAGATGGCTTCAGGAGATAAAAAAAATCCTAAACGAAGTCAAGGTGCAGGTTGCACTTGGCATGACAATTGACAAGGTCATTGTATTGACAATTCATATCATGAAGTTATATTGACAATGCATGACATGATAAGGACATTGTATTGTTAAATGCATGGTATGAAAAGGACGTTATATTGACAATGTATGACATTACAAGGACATTGTTTTGAGAATAAATAGCACGACGAGAACATTTTATTGCCATGCATGACATGACGAGGAAATTGCATTGACAATGCATAGCATGACAAGGACATTTTATTGACAATAATGCATGACATGACCAGGACCATTGTATTGACAATGCATGGCATGACAAGGACATTGTCACATAGGAAGATACCTTTTCTTTTGGTAAGACATGGCTTAATAGATTTAGGAAAATCGTTATCTGGCTAGTATGAAATATTTTAAAATTATCAAATGAACTGATGTAAGAGAGCTAACATGTAAAAATATGCACAATCCCTAGGTCATAGAATTTAATTGGAATGGGTAAGCACCTAGCACCTTAGCCCCTAGGGAAAAAAGTTTACATTGACGTCTATTTGCAGAGGCGTGAAAAGTTTGATGAGAAGTTGTAATATTATGCCTATTAATAAAATTGACGAGATAATATACCTGAAAAAATGTTCAATTGTCTACAAGTATCTGGGGGCACGGCAGTGCCCCCTCCAAGTCGAGCACAGCCGTACCATCCTTTACTGGAACCAACTCACGGCAATTTGGACCCCTCTATATTATCCTTTTGAAGATACTTAGATATATAAACTTAATTTTAATTTAAAATTTCATGACAAACTGAACCGGAAATAAAAATTTCACACCTCTACCCATAGTAGTTCATAAGATATATGAGCCCAAAGTTTTGTTATTTCGTCACTCACTCACACACTCAACATAATTCCAAGGCACTTCTAACAATCCTAGAAACTTGAAATTTTGTATATAGGTAGAGTTTATTGTACAAATAAAGGAAAAATTAAAAAATCCGAAAAAATCTGGTTCTTTGTTTCTTTAAAGGCTAATAGAAAAACCGCGTATTAAAAATATTGTACAAAATTTAAAAATTGTCAACAGCGCCACTAGAGCTACTTAGTGGAGAATTTTAAAATTGAAAAGTGATTTTGAGAACATTTGTTTAGTTTGATTTGACAGTATTGATTAACTGTTATCTTAAGTGCATCTTAAGCAGAGTCTCGCGTAAAAAGCAGTGAGATCATAGGTTTAGCCAAGTCTCCCACTGCCCGAGTAAGTTCCACTAGGTCTAATTTATCCAGTGCAAGAACATGATGTTTGTCTGTTCCTCTCTCTATTCTCTTTCCCAAATCACTCTACACGTTTAAATTTAAATACCTTTTCTGACTTGGCAAATTCACACCACAAACTTAATTCAAATAATAAATATTATTTTTTCATTTGAGCGTCGCAGCACAAGGATACGAATTTGTATACAACACTGCATTTAATTTTAGCCTCTTTGGGGTGTGAATTTGCCAAGTCAGAAAAGGTATTTAAATTTAAACGTGTAGAGTGATTTGGGAAAGAGAATAGAGAGAGGAACAGACAAACATCATGTTCTTGCACTGGATAAATTAGACCTAGTGGATCTTACTCGGACAGTGGGAAACTTGCCTAAACCTATGATCTCACTACTTTTTACGCAAGACTTGGCTTATTTTTTTACACTAGTGCAGTTTTGTTGGGGTTTTAATAGTAGCCAAAAAGTATACTTAAATAATAAAAGTAAAATATAAACTGTATAAAGAGCATATTTATTGTTTGATGATGTTTAAACGAGTCTTAATCCGCTTAACACATAACTTAATAGAGATTTCTTAACAAAATATTATTATTTAAATTCTCGTTCATTATATTTTTTACGTCTCACTTGACAGCTTTATTAGGTCATGAAAAGACGAATGGAAGCTGTACTTTACATATTTATCGAAGACTAAATTAGTTTTAAACACGTTCCTCTCTTGAAGTGTTTTTGTTTATCTTTGACACTGATTCTAAGAATAAACCCCCCAGGCTTCTCTCGGACACAATTATCCCCAGTCCCAATGCAACTGTTAGTATTGAAACTAATGGATAAGAAGTATCGGGTATCAATACCTGTGGGTGTGTACATCCGGTTTATAAAATTCTGATCATACGGTAGTGGGAGGAAAAAATATTTTCTTTCCATAAGTTATTATTAAGATGGCTATAAATTGTTTTTATTAAAAAAATCAAAAACACGAGAGAAGATATTACGATCTGACAAGAAAGGAAAAGAATATAAAGAATATCTTTACACATATTCAAGGTGAAAATATCCGTAGATTTTACTCGTACGATCTTACGATTTATCCCTGAAGGAACGCCTAACATATAAAAATATAAAAACGCATTTAAGTAAAGCGTCTTTTCGAATATAAGTAATACTTTCGTCCAAGGATACGAAAGTTCAACGAAATATTTTTTTTTTTTAAAAAAACCTAATATATACATAGAGGAAGGTTTTTATGCAGAGAGGTTTAGAATAAAAAAAAGACAGGTTTTGGATCAACCTTTCACCGGAGGACAAGGAAATCTTCATCAAGGCCGCGGCCTTAACACCTTACCAACTCATAAGACGGATGGGTCACCACTTTCACCCGCTCGGGAGTTTACTTCTAATAAACTGTTGAGACGACACGCGCTTGGGCTTCCATCAACTACTTCACCTACAAGACAATCTGCTCCGAGAATAACCATTATAATGTGTTCCAGTGTTCACTCTCCCGTCACATCCTTCTTTATCTTAACTGACGTTGTAGCAGCGTAACTACTATCCTTCGCCTTCTTTTTTAGATCCGGATGTTTCTAAAAAAGAGTTAAGTGGGGTTTTTCTTCCTTAACTTAGATTGGATAGACTTTGCAGTACATGTTGTTTAACTTTAAATATACTTACAAGTTCTAATTTTCTTTTCCATTATTAGTTTCTTAGTTCCTTCTTATTATAAATATAACCGATACAATTATTGGTTTTTATTTAGAAAAATAAGAAACCGAAAGCGGTTAAGTTGTAGATTACCATTAGATTGTTTGTATGAATGTTTTGCTCTTTCAACTATTTATACTCTTTGGAAGCATCTGAACTTTCTATTTTAACCCTTATCTCGTTTAGTTAATTTCGTCGTCTCAGCTTTTGGCATCTTAAGAAAATTATATTTTATTCAAGGCTTTGCCGGATCAATTTAGACTCACATTTCCTTTTACCCCATCCTAATCTGCACAGTTTTTCCTTTCCAATTTTCTCTCTAACCAACCCCTTTACTTTAAACCAGAAAATACTTTTTTCCTCGGATTTGATATTTTTGTTGATTTGATTATTCCTTCGTGTTAAAAAACCCCTACCTTTATCCACAGTCGATTACAATTTCAATGATTCAAGATTCAATTGTTAATTTTAAATATATTTCAGTCGTAGCTCCAAGTTTTATTTTTAGATTTAGAATAAATATTTAACTTGCAAATTATATGCTTTAGAATTATACCGCAAAAACAATAAAATGTATATTTTATTTAAAGTAATAGCGAATATAAATCATTTTAAAAATACTGAAGATCTAGTTCATTGTCAGTAGCGTGTAAACAGACTATAAAAAAATAAAACTATAAAAAACCATTAATTTCACACGCGAATTGTAACAGTTATGATGCAAATCCAAAGTAAGAATAATCTAGCAAGTGTCTATAAGAGGATTTATGTTTCAAGTATCAGATATATTACATTATATTAATCTAAATTATCCCTACCATTAATATTAATCTGAGTTAAATTCGCAGAAAGGATTATTAGAGGGCGAATAGATACGAAGATTAAATTATTTCAGTGCTTAAAACTTGTTTTGCTTTCTTTTCAAAATTATAAAACTTTTTTAGAAACATCAAACTGTAATTAATTCATGATCTATCCTAAAGTAGTTAATTATACTGCAATAATCTTTGCTGTTTTTTGTTTATGTGCAAAAAAAAAAAAAAGCTGCGATAAGTTAAAAATTTAAGATATGTTGGTATTAGTGCACAAAATTTAAATTCTGTCTTGGAATTATATTTTCGTTCTTCAGAACGATCTCATAGCTTCCGATACCTAAAATAATATATATAAATATCAAAGAAATATATAAATATCTCTTATTAATACACTATACAATACATGAATAATATGTAAACACATCCACAGTCTTTACTCTTCTGATTTCTGCTTGTTATGCTGTTGTCAGAAAAAGATGTAAAAAAATTTGACAAATTTGTGTCTTATACTTAAAATAGATATACGATGAAATAACACATCAATGTCACATGAATTACATTATAAATATTAATTATTTTTAGTAGTTGGTGAGTAACATAGATAGGTTATCAATTATGCTTCCTTCAGGAACAGAAGAAAGAAGCAAACTAATAAATACACATTTCGAAGGCAACTTTAGCTATAGGTGTGACATTTTCTTTTCTTTTTTCTTTTGCGTCCGCATCAACATGTCATTAGGCTTACAGGATGGGTGTTACACATTATCTGATATTATAAAATAGTAAACTACATTTATACAAAGTATACTCATATAATATACTGTGCATTGCGTAAGAAAAAAGATGTTTAATATGTAATCCATAAGTTACCTGACAAACTTAATCTATTACATGATTAATAACGAAACAAGTTCTCTTATATTAACAACTATTCTATACGATAAGGACAAATTTATTGGATAATATTATATGTTATGAAATGCTACAATAAGTTAATCAAATCAAAAAATATTCTATGATACAGAATACAAATACACACACTTGTATAAATTAAAATGTAACTAGTAAGGTGATTTATTTGGTAATATTATTCATATAATAGCTGGAATCATAGTGCTAAATCTATTGGATTAAATGTAAGTCACGACAAAGTAAAGATTGAAAATAAATCAACGAATTTATATTTATTAGTACTCTAATATGAAAAATAATTGTTAAGGTTGAGTTGAAATAATTATAAACATACAATAATTAAGATACACCATAAAAAATGAGAACTATGTTGTAAAATTAATTTGTCACATTGAAAGAATATTATAACATCTAAAACTCACAACTAAAAATAACATTATCCTAAATAAACAAAAACATTAACTTAAATAAATGTTTAGATAGATAGATAAAATATTTTATTCAAAATTTTATACAAGTTATTTTGTCAATAACAGTAAAGAAGTCATAGAAGTCATTTCTTCTTTATCCTCCACTTATAATTAGTATTTACATAGATTTATTTACAATATTATAATTAGTAGGAAAAATAATAACAAAAAACCTACTACGTGTATATCACAATGTTTGGATTTATAACTATTTACAATTTAATTTTGTATTCTAAAGCCTAGAGTTGGGTGTCGATTTTTGGTATACATTTCTGATATATGACTATGGAGCTTAACTACGAGGGAATTTGAACTATTTTCACATTTTGATAAAAAATTTCTGCTTAATCTTTGAATAAAATCAAGTAGAAATTCAATGTTATTGCTATCATGGAGGGTTTGGATTTTGGTGCTTCTAGGTGAGTCGGTGGCCAGTCTTAAAAATTTATTTTGTAAAATTTGAATTTTCTTGAGGTTTGTATTTGATGTAAAATTCCAGGCTGAACAAGCATAGGTTATGAACGGCCTGATAGCCACTTTATATATTCTTAATTTATTATCTGTCTTTAGTCCAGAATCTCTGTTTAAAAGGGGAAAGAGAAGTCTTATCATAAGTTTACCTCTGTCAAGAATAGATTTAATATGAGTGGTAAATGTAAGCTTATTATCTAAATGTAATCCTAAATACTTTACAGAGTTGCTCCATGGGATAATATTTCCCTGCACTTTAATGTGCTTATCTATGATGGGCCTTCGTTTTGTGAAGAGAATAGCTTCATATTTATTAACGTTTGGCTTTAGACGCCATTTATAAAAATACTTTTGAACTTTTGTGAGTGCTTTGTTTAATCTATTTACAATAGTACTTATCTTATATGATGATGATAAAAGAGCTACATCATCAGCGAAAATGGCTAAAGAAACATTTTTAAATAAAGGTATATCACTAGTGTACAAAATATAAAGGATGGGACCTAAAATCGAACCTTGTGGTACTCCGGCAGATGCGTGAAACGGTTTGGACTTAAATTTATTAATATGTACACAGAATTTTCGATTTTTAAGGTATGAAATGATAATAGCTACAAGATAGGCAGGAAACCTCCAAGTTAAAAGTTTATAAATAAGACCGAAATGCCAAATAGTATCAAATGCTTTCTCTAAGTCTAATAAAACCATACCGGTATGCATTTTATTATTAAATTTTTGTGTAATATTATCGACAACTCTACAAAGCTGGCCTTGAGATGAGAGTCCATTTCTAAAACCAAACTGTTCCTTGGGGAGAATGTCTTTGCTTGTAGCGAATTTGGTGAGTCTAACATGTACTATTTTCTCAAAAACTTTGCTCAATGAATCCAATAAACTAATAGGACGGTAGTTTTGTGGACTTTTCGGATCTTTACCAGGTTTAGGGAAGACAATCACTTTGGATATTTTCCATAAAGAGGGAAAATGTCCTAGCTGAAGTATTTTATTGAATATGTAAGTAAGATGCACCACTGCTTTCTTAGGAAGATTTTTGAGAAGGATATTGTTGACACCGTTTGGTCCAGGGGCTTTGCGAGATTTTCTCGATTTTATTATTTTTAGGATTTCAGAAGGAGATGTTAGTTTAACACTTGCTATGTCAATATTCGGACTTTTAATGAATTTTTTTACTTGGCTGTTGACTCTGTTAAGATTGCTTCTTAAACCTAAAGTATCATTTTGGCCATGGACTTTTGAGAAAGTTTCACCTAGAATGTTAGCTTTGGACTGTGAACTATATACAGGTTGGTTATTTACAATTATAGGGGAATCTACGGTTTTTTTGTTCTTAAAATGTTTAACTACTTTCCAGAAGGATGAATTGTTAGGGGTTAATTTAGATAAGCAATTTTTCCATTTGTAATTTTCGTAAATTCTCAGTTCCTTTTTAACCATGTTTTGTAATGCATTTGATAATTTCGCAAGAAAGTGAGTCCTTAGTTTATGGTGTTTGCGTTTAATCCAGTTTTTAAGTTTGATTAAGATTTTTATTTTATCCGGGATCCCAATATGCTGATTTTGACTTGCTGGTATTTGAGCGTATTTTGCCGCATTTGACAAAGTGTTCATAAATGTTTTTATTGCTTTTTCCGTGTCAGAAAAACTAGTAAGAGTTGGTTTGACAATTATATTTTCATTTATATGTTCCCTGAATTTTTCCCAGTCCAATTTATGGAAGAAGGGGTTTAGCTTAGCTACCTGGCAATGAGTTTCAAAAAGTGTAGAGCAAACAGGGTTATGATCAGAGCCAAGTATGCTTAAACTGGATGGGTCAGAAAGAACAAGTCTTCCTTTGTGTACGATCAAGTCTAGACAGCTAGGCTTGCGTGGTCTAGGAGGGTAATAAGTCGGACTATCAGGAGCTAAAATAGTGTAGTGTCTTTTTATTGAGAGATTGTATAGCAGGTTTCCAGCTTTATTGGAAGTTAAGCAATTCCAGGATGTATGTCGAGAATTTAAATCTCCTAGAATTAAGACATGTTTTCCTGTAGACATAAGACGATCGAGTTCATTGGTATAGTAATTTGTGTCGTTTCCTGTCCTATAAACAGAAATAATATTTAAGTTATAGTTTTTTAGTTCTACTTTTACTCCAATGGCCTCTAGTGCGTTAGTTTGGGGTAAAGAAATTTGGTCGTGTGGAATTGTTGATTTTATAAGAATGGCCACACCTCCACCATGAGTATTCCTATCTTTTCTATAGACGTTATAGTTTTTAAATTTAATAATTTTTGAAATGTCAAGTTTAGTTTCATTGAGACTGCAGATATCAATTTCTAAATCATTGAGTACATGTAGTAGTTCGTGTTTCTTTTCTAATATGGAATTGCAGTTCCATTGCAACATTTTTAGGTTAGGTGGGAGCTTATTCATATTAATCAAGAATGGAAAAGATCGACTCTACAATTATCATAATTTTTGAAACTGTGTCAGGTGCTTCTTTCAATCTAAAACTGAGATTCTTAATTACTGTGAAAATATTTGATACATTAAATAAATTTTTAAGGTCCTTAAATATAGAAAACATTTCACCAATTGAGGATTCTTCAGACTTGTTTTTGGCTTGGAAGGAAGTAGAAGGTCTCGGCCAGGTTGGAGTCTGGTGTTGAGCCGTGTTCTGATTTAGAGCATCTGGAAAGTCTTTGCGCTGATTTGTAAAGGTCCGCGAGGATTGCATTATTTTTCCTGTAGGTATATTCAGTTTCTGGGCTATTTTAATTGCAATTGACTTATAAACTTCACAATTTTGATCGAAAGCGCCATGTTTTTCATTACAGTTAGCACATTTCAAATTATTATCTGACACGGTTAATTTACATTCTCTAGAGTCATGTGCCCCGGCGCACTTATCACATTTTACCTTTTTATGGCAGGTCAGGGCGACATGTCCGAAGCTCTGACATCGAAAACATCTTGTGGCAAGCCTCTTATTTATGTATTTCTCCCATGAGATTCTGCAGTACAGTATAGTTTTTACATCTAGTATAGTTTTAATCAGAGTCCCCGGTTTAAACGATATTAGAAATACAGAATTACCGACAGGGTTACCATCGTCATCCTTTGTTTCGAATTGCTTTATATGCAAAACATCTAGATTGTGTCTGGCCAGGTCTTCTTTAATCTCAGAGGTAGTAGTGGTCGGTGGTAGACGTACGATGTACTTGGGTCTGATTTCTGTTTTCGGAAGGAAAGTATAAAACTCTACGCTATTATTTTTTAAGCAAGTTTGCATTAATTTAAAATCGTCTGCGTTTTGAGTATAAATTAGAATTTTATCTCTCTTTTGTTTTAGTTCTAATTCTCCCTTAAGGTCTTTTTTAATATTTTTAATGAAGGCGGCATGTGACTGGAACTGCGCTAACATAATGATAGGAGGCATTACAAATTTTTTCTTATTATTGGTAATTATTTGTTGAGATTGGTTTTCGAAATCCATTAGAACCATTTACCATTTATTATCTTCGGCCGAGTCTGTGTCAGATAAGCTGTCATATCTATTAGTTATCTCTATGGTAACCTGCGATAGATCCATTTGTTTACGTTTTTTTTTTCCTGCTCCTCGAGGGAACTGGCTGAAAGAATCCGTCGTCCTGCATGAGATAAACTGAAATATTCACTCACCAAATAAATAAATGTTTTAATAAACTAAAACATTTACTTAATACAGCTTTTAAGATCCTTTTAAAAAATACATATATAAATAATAAACACAATAATAATTAAATAAATAGTTAACATAAAAATAAAGATCGTACCTTAAAAAAAAAGATTAGGAGACACGTGTATCATTCAGCTACTGACGTATGACTAAAGAAAAGCGAAGGAGTAGGGGGCGTTGTTTACTTCCAGATTCTGTTTATGCGAAAACAAACGTATTTATTTATCATTTCCTTCGTATTAATGTAAATAAAACATACTTTATTTTAATTCAATATTTGTTTATATTTTCTTTATACTTGTTTTGAACAATGTAGTGTAAGCTAATAAAAATAATTATTTGTTGAAAAAAAGTAAATACGAAGATAATTATTAACTTTATATTTGTTTGTTCTTTATAAATAATAATTTTTATTCAGCAAGTAGAAAAGATCATATATAATAATAATAACAAATAACAATAATAATAATAATCCTACCATTTATTGCAATAAAGAAAATTACATAATATATAATACAAAATATTTGAAACATGCAAATCGGCTTATATAGCCGTGGTTCTCTTTCATAGGGTTTGAGTTGCCCAATTATAATAAGTAGGTATATATAATATAATGAATAAAATAATAAGAAGTAATTAATAAAAATAAATAATATAATATAAGTAATTAATTAATAAAAATGTATAAATGAATTNCGATATAATCATGAAGTGTAAAAAAAACTAGTACATTAAAAGAAGATTGGATTCAGAAGATAATATACACCAGTATATTATGTATTTTATCCCCAGTTACACACATACCTATATATAATATACTCTAGATCAGTTAGAGTAATTTAATATTTCATTTATTATTTATATACACTATAAAAGTACAACGTTTTCCCGGTTAAGAAAGCGTATTGCAGGCAGTTAAGCCCGACGCTTCAATTCCTTGTATATATATAAGCCGATAGATATTGGATATTGCAGCTGTGCATCATGAAGATAACATTAAGTTAACTGAATCTGATAAGAAACATTTGTTATCAAAGATGTACGTATACATAATATGTACGCGATTAGTCTGCTAATTGGTGTAGCATCTAGCTTCTTCGCATCCTATCACTTAATTAATTTTATACTTTTACAACCCATAATAATTGTATAATTTATTGGATTTCACCTTTTTTTTAATACATATTTCAAAATTTTGATTTTTTACACGAATAAAAGTATATATTTAGCAATATTTAATGTTCCCAGATGGTTGAAATTATTCTGGGGCTATCTGTGGGCTAATATCGACAAAACCTCCAAATTTGTCAAAAAATTAGACGACTACATTTGAAGATATAGGTGTAACTAAAAGAATGTTTCAGCGAGGAAGAGAAACAAATGGGTGCAGACTTTTGAAACATATATAAGACCAACAATAGGCTGATTATGACTTACCACCCAAATTTCATTAAAATCGGACGTGTAGTTTTAAGATGAAACAAAATTAGAACCACAGGCTGACAGACTCGAGACCAGAAATGTTCCCTGATGTTTGCATCGGATTTTTGTTGCAATTTCTGTTTAAATCGGACACCATTTTTTTCCGTTACCTTAAGTAAGCTTGATAAGAAATAGAAATAAGACATCATGTCTAGACAGTAATAATAGCTTTAGAAGGTCCAACCTTTTTAGACACCAAATCTACGATTAATTTTATTTGTTCTTTGCTTTACTATTAGCTATAAGACGATCAATCCGAAGAACGAACATTTTTTATGACTATCCTTATCAGATATCAAGGAACATTTTCGGTCCCCTGTATGTCGTCATCACCCAACAAACACACAATCCATAGAGAAGAAAAAGTAAAGTACTGAAGGGATTCAAATATAAATTTTGATTATTAAAATCCCAGCAAATTATACCACCATTGAAAGAAATATCGAAAAAAAAACCACCCTCCATGTTTAAAAACTGGATTGTAAAGATGACTTCAGCTGCAGAAGTCTACGCAGTAAATTACTAGACATGCGTCTCAATTATCTCCAGAAACATTCGTTAATAAAAATTAGAGGTAAAGATTTGCTTCTTTTTTTGTAAAAGTAAAGTAGATCAATATTTCCCTGAATTTAATTTGATCTAAATTAAAAGTTCCTTGGTCCATGTGTTGTCTTGTGTTCTAACAATATGCCCAACCCAATTCCATTTTCTCTCGAGTATGATTTTTCCTATATCGTCAAATTGTGTCTTATCTCTTATCCACTCGTTTCTTATCCTATCTCTTCTGGTTATTCATAGCGTACTCCTTTCCATCTCTCTCTGGTTGACTCTCAACTTTTTTAATGCTCTCTCTGTTAATGTCCAGGTTTCACTTTCATATGTTAGGAGTGGAAGAACGCAAAACGTCCATAACTTCTTTTTTAATGCCATATTCACCTCCGATCTGAACAGATGCTGGTATTATTGAACGCTTTCCATCCCAAGGCTATTATTCTTCTACTTATTTTATTTGGCTATCCTCTTCTTGGTTTGAGCTGCTCAATAGTGAACCTAAGTAGACGAATTTCTCCACACATTATTTTTTCTTTGGTTAGTTCAATATTTTGGATTTCTTCCATATTCAATTCCCCTTCATAATTTTGGTCTTAGTTTCATTTATTTCCAACCCGATCTGTTTGGCGGAATATCGATATTCCTAGGAGGGTAGGATTATTTCAAAGTAAAGTTTAATAAAACTAACAAATAAAATAAACATATTATCAGAAAGTTTAGAACGAGTAGTAGAGGATATTTTATTTTTACTATTCCATAATTTTTTTTTTTTAGTTTATTCCATAAACGTATGTATTTAGATTACCGTAGTTCTTACTCTAAAAACATATGTACCTCTTTAAAATATCTAATAATAAGACTTATTAAAAAATTAAAACATACATTTTACTTTTAATGATAAATTTTTCAGTGGAATGCGTTTTGCCCTTAGAAGTTTATCTCTTTATTACATGAGCATATTTAGTATCATAAACAAAGTATGGACTTGTTTTAAAAGTATATACATACTTGAAAAAAGTGTATATTTAGTACAATAAAAAAATATAAAAATATGAATAAATCTCGTTATAAAAAATAAAATGTACGAACTATTTTTTCAGTTCAATTATTCTTATTTTTTAAAGTTAAAGTACTTGTATCCTACTTCTTTGTACGTATTTTTTTCTTACCGTTATAAATTGAACTTCTTACTTCTCTTTTTGTACTTAAAATGAAGAACTTATATAGAACTATATAACGTATTAAAAAAAGAGGTGTTATCTCCATAACCCCGAACCGTAGAATCAGGTATGACCGTTCTACAACTGATACTTGTATTACTGGTTTCAAAAGTAAGAGGTACTTCGAAATCAACCATGTAATCAACTTATCCGAAGTTCTGCAAGTAGCAACTTGGATAAAAAAAGTTTTTTTTTTCTTTTCATCCTTCCTGTTCCGATATAATCATGAAGTGTAAAAAAAACTAGTACATTAAAAGAAGATTGGATTCAGAAGATAATATACACCAGTATATTATGTATTTTATCCCCAGTTACACACATACCTATATATAATATACTCTAGATCAGTTAGAGTAATTTAATATTTCATTTATTATTTATATACACTATAAAAGTACAACGTTTTCCCGGTTAAGAAAGCGTATTGCAGGCAGTTAAGCCCGACGCTTCAATTCCTTGTATATATATAAGCCGATAGATATTGGATATTGCAGCTGTGCATCATGAAGATAACATTAAGTTAACTGAATCTGATAAGAAACATTTGTTATCAAAGATGTACGTATACATAATATGTACGCGATTAGTCTGCTAATTGGTGTAGCATCTAGCTTCTTCGCATCCTATCACTTAATTAATTTTATACTTTTACAACCCATAATAATTGTATAATTTATTGGATTTCACCTTTTTTTTAATACATATTTCAAAATTTTGATTTTTTACACGAATAAAAGTATATATTTAGCAATATTTAATGTTCCCAGATGGTTGAAATTATTCTGGGGCTATCTGTGGGCTAATATCGACAAAACCTCCAAATTTGTCAAAAAATTAGACGACTACATTTGAAGATATAGGTGTAACTAAAAGAATGTTTCAGCGAGGAAGAGAAACAAATGGGTGCAGACTTTTGAAACATATATAAGACCAACAATAGGCTGATTATGACTTACCACCCAAATTTCATTAAAATCGGACGTGTAGTTTTAAGATGAAACAAAATTAGAACCACAGGCTGACAGACTCGAGACCAGAAATGTTCCCTGATGTTTGCATCGGATTTTTGTTGCAATTTCTGTTTAAATCGGACACCATTTTTTTCCGTTACCTTAAGTAAGCTTGATAAGAAATAGAAATAAGACATCATGTCTAGACAGTAATAATAGCTTTAGAAGGTCCAACCTTTTTAGACACCAAATCTACGATTAATTTTATTTGTTCTTTGCTTTACTATTAGCTATAAGACGATCAATCCGAAGAACGAACATTTTTTATGACTATCCTTATCAGATATCAAGGAACATTTTCGGTCCCCTGTATGTCGTCATCACCCAACAAACACACAATCCATAGAGAAGAAAAAGTAAAGTACTGAAGGGATTCAAATATAAATTTTGATTATTAAAATCCCAGCAAATTATACCACCATTGAAAGAAATATCGAAAAAAAAACCACCCTCCATGTTTAAAAACTGGATTGTAAAGATGACTTCAGCTGCAGAAGTCTACGCAGTAAATTACTAGACATGCGTCTCAATTATCTCCAGAAACATTCGTTAATAAAAATTAGAGGTAAAGATTTGCTTCTTTTTTTGTAAAAGTAAAGTAGATCAATATTTCTCTGAATTTAATTTGATCTAAATTAAAAAATCCAGAAGAGTCTAAAGTTTACCTCAATCCACCTATTTTAAACTAACATTCTACAAACTGAAATGTCGAGTTAATCTATGCTTTCTCTCATAAAACTTAAGAATAAGCATCGAAGAGGAAAATATAGAAATAAACTTGAAAAAAAAGGAAATTAGACGAAGATGACTTTTGTACGTTATTTCTTCTTTTCATTTCCTTCCAGGTTTATTTTACTTTTATTTTATAAATACCTTCTTTCGAAAATAAACCTATCATCAATTCTCAATTTTTATTTCCACTATATTACTGGTTCTTCTTATCCTCTCGTTCTATTTATATTTAAGACTGAATAGACGTAATCATCTTTTTAGACATAATTAAAGTTTTCCAACACTGAAAATATTTTTTGTATTAAGATAATCTAAATAAGTTAATCAATTGTGTCCCAATTCTAACCAGGAAATGAAGATCTAGAGAAGGGATAATTTTAGCTCATCTTGAATTTGTTCTTTTTTTATCATTTCTTCTTATAATATTATTTTTTTTAGCTCTATTTAATTCTTCTGGCATTATTATTTTTTATTAAAATAAAGATTGAGTGAAACCTTTAAAGCAATTCCACAATTTTAACCAGGAAATGTAAATTACTTTTAAATAAATTCGTAAAATTAATTATTACTGTTTATTAAGGAAGAAAATAACCAAAAGAGGAATATCTTTTCGCACTTAAAAAAAATAGAAGTAAATTGGAAAATAATTAAAATAAATAAATCAATAAAATGTCATAATGAAATAATCAATAAAGCATAATAATTAAATAGTAAAGCGCGCATTCTATAATGTATTTGTTGAATTATGTAATGAGGTTTTATAATTAAGGCTCTAACGCCCTTTGAGGTTAGGAAAAACAATAAAATTAGAATAATACTGGTTCTAGGCAATATATCAAAAATCTAAGTACAGGCTTCATTCCCAATTTTAATTCTGCACATTTTCAGCCCTATTTCAACTTCCTATGATAAATAGTACAGACGCCATTTTAATACAACGAGTTTTATTGTTGTATTGAAATGGCGCCTGTACTATTTATCATAGGAAGTTGAAATTGGGCTCAAATTGTGAAGAATTAAAATTAGGAATGAAGCCTGTAATTAGATTTTTGATATCTTGCTTAGAACCAATAAAATTGTCATTTTAATGATTTTTCTAACCTCAAAGAGCGGTAGAGCCTTAAGTAATAAGCTTCAATCGTACGCAACTTTACATTAAATAAAATAATATTACCGTTCTGACCGTTCTGGGTTCTGGTTTGAACAGTGTAAAAATAAAAATGAAATGATTTTTTTAAAAACACAGAGGTAATAACTATCAGTGAACTAGTTTGGCCTTTTAGAGTTGGTGGAACCTAAACCTGTCTCCATAAATATAGGTAAAACAATAAACAGTTAGCCTCACTTTGGAGCTTCGAGATTGGCAAAAAAAATATTATGACCATAATGATAAAAGAATTTATATACGTTCTTCTGTCGTTAAGAGCCTCTAAAAATTATTGTTTTTGGTATTATAAATGTAGGTGTGTTAGGTCAGTTGCCACCGTTTCCGAGATGCTCAGCCTGTATTTTTTCCAATGCCAAGATTTTCTCAAGAAAAATAATTTAATTATTAATGAAGATAAAGGGGTAATTCATGAAAAGAAGTCCTTACCATAAGTAAATAGTCATATGAAGTATTTGATTAACTTTAAGTTTATTGTTGAAGTTTTAATCTTAGAGTTAGGCCCTCCCCCTCCGCACACGGAGCAACTCAAAACAAACTCAACTGGAAACCAGTAATTTTTGAGTTGACTATGAGTTTCAAACTGTGTAATTGAATGGGACACCGCACACGGAGCAACTCATTACAAACTGGGTTTGCTTTCTGTCAACTCAAAAATGACTGGAGTTTCCAGTTGAGTTTGTTTTGAGTTGCTCCGTGTGCGGACGTCCTTATCCTTTGTTACAAATCGCTTACTAACCTTACTTACAACTTAAAAATTACTTCCTACTCTTCCTTACTAATGACTTACTTTTAGTACTCTCACTTACCAATGACTTACTAGAAGCACTTACAAATTATGATCTCTGAGAAATGACTTTTCAGACGAAGTTAAATTGAAATGAAAAAGAGATCCAACCGACCTAGAAGTTATTTAAAAACGTTTCCATCAAACTCTCTTATTGACAGATGGACTATTAAAACAAGGAATTTTCGAGCAAGACACCGGTATAGAAACGGAAACGTACAGTGAAAGAAAATAAATTCTTATTTTTGTGCTTTACACGGAGTTTTAAAAAACGATTAAATAAAACGAGAATGTTTTCAATTCTTTGTAAATCAGTTTTACAAATCGTATAAAAAGATATGATATTAGTTATCGGTAAAATATCACTTATCAAAAATTTAATCTGTAAGTATGTTTGATTTTTTTCTCTCTCTCTCATCAAATTTAAATAATTAAAGAAATTAAAAATTTTAAGTTAATTTAATTATTAAAAATCGATGTTGGCCCATCTAGTGAGCTGCTTGACAGTAATAGACATTGATATACTGTCACAATTGTACTATTGGCATAATTGGAGTTCTGAGAAAAAAATAGAATGAATAGCTTAAAGAAACCATCGCTTACTTTAATTAGAGGCACTTCTTTAGTTTGATAAATATTTGAAATATTAAAATTATTATGAAAGAAGATATTTATAAAATAAATATGATCTCTGTTTGGTATGCAATCTACACAGAAATGAAGACCTTTTTCATATCATGTTCGAATGCCCTATGTACGAAATTCTAAGAAAACAGTATCTTCCACTAGAACTCACCTGCCCAGATAGTTCGAGCGACGTTAACATTTCATCTGTTCTTACTCCTACATCCCCCAAAGTCGCCAAGAGTATTTATTATTTTTTTGTAAACACTTTTAAAACAAGACCTTTTCTTCTTTTCGAATGATAACTTTTAGAGTATACATATAAATCAATAGTATAATCATTCAATTTCAGAAAGTTAAAACTGTATAAATATGAAAAAAAAAAAAAATAAATAAAAATAAAAATAATTAGACTATTACCTATGATTTCCTAGTTGTATTTAATTTAATTTTTAAATTTATTGCAGACTGTGGTTTTATTTATTTATTATTATTATTATTATTATTATTATTATTTATAATATAAATGAGATCCACAATATTCAATTTTAGTTACTACCAACTTATGCATAAAATAAATATACACTTAAAAGAAATTAACATCACAAGATCATTTTTATAAATGGCGCCTAAATAGTGCGACACTCCTATAATATACGCACACATGGCGCCACAACTTAATTTACATATTCGTATAATATATTCTGTCAATGTTAATAAACTTGAAGAGTTAATAGCAGACTTGGACCGTGGACGATAATATAATGAAAGTGAAAATCTGTAGTTCAGTAAAAAATAGCCAGATTTAAAAATTTAAAAATAGCAGAGAAATATTTATAATTTCTAACGTGTATACTGGTCTCTCAAAGTTTGTAAGTTATTATGTTTCATCTTTAATATTATATAATACTTAATATTAATTAATACGTGCACTGATTATAAAATATTTATGTGGTGTAAAAGAGTTACTAAATTAACTCGATGGACTAATAAGGCCATAGAACTTAAATAAATATTTGATATAGTGGTGAATTTGTGTGCGGAGAGAAATTTTGTATTATAATATAATACAAAATTTCTCTCTATATCCATATACAAAATACCATTCTGGATCCAAGATCCTTTCTACATATGAAGTAATACTAGTTGCGGAACAGAGAAAAAGATTTATAAGTCAACTAAAAAATAAACTCAAAGTAAAAGTAAATTAACAGTAATTATAACCAAATTTGAATGATAACACATAATTATTCTTTTATGTTATTACTAAATAATTATTTATTAGTAATTAAAAAAAGTCTTTATAGCATTTACAAAGTTAAGCCAATATGAATTAAATTGAAAATTCCACCAATGAACAACGACTCTCAACATCAACAAATAGATTTATAAATTTGCTTTTCCGTTTCTAATTATGTAATACAATAATAATACTTTGCTTGTAACTTTTTAAAAATTTATTTCCATTGCATTTAGTGCTTCTAAAAGGACTAAACGTTTTTTGTTTTATTTATAAATTAGTGTGAGTAAATCTCATTTTTATAATTTTCAGTAAAAAATAAATTGAAAAGTTAATATAAATTTTGAGCTATGCAAATAAATAAAAACAGTTAATAAACGGACGTCTATAGGATAATGCAATTTATTTAGAAACAATATTTCTTTCCTTGCTTATAATTCATAGTTTTATATTCTAATTTGACATAATAACGTTAACAATTTTGGTAAGCATAAACTTGAAGCGGCTGTAGAATGAGAACCGTTTTACCATAATTTTATTTCTGTGGAACTGGGAGATACACCCATTTATACTCTTTTACTTCTTTCGATCAATTAGTACCTAATACAGTTCATGAAAAAAAAAAAAAGGATTACGAATACTGCAAAACATTTGGATTTTTTTCCCCCTATATAACGCGAAACGAATCCAGAAGTGTGAAAGCAAATATCATCTATTTTTAAAAGGCGCTGTTAAACGAAACGAAAGGAAAAAAGAAGGATGGCTTTATTGATAGGAGAAGATCAATCGTGAATGTCCCATTCAACGGTACAAAAAGGCTATTTCATGGGCGTGGACGGTGAAAAAAATAAAAATAAAAAAGCGTAGTGTATTAAGCGTGGGCTGACTTGGCGCAGATCCGCCACAAGATATAGGAGATCCTTCGAGAAGAAAGGAGAGCGAGGGTGACGAATGATACAACAAAGGTTGGAATGTAACCGTAATCATTCTCAGTTTAAGAAGGAAAGTTCTCCCTTGATCAGGGATGTAAGGAGAGATGATACGGTGAAGGTTTGTCAGAGCGGAGTGTCGGTTTAAAACTGGGTCGAACAAGGTCGGAGCCCAAGGATAACTGGCCTCTAGGCGGTGCAGCGGCCACTGGGTCATATACTGGCTTCTTGGGGGCCGGTTTCCGCTCAGCGCCTTCGGTCCTGGGGCACCACATCTCACAGCCCTCTGTAAAGGCCACTTTCCCAAACAGCAATGAGTCAAGTGGTGCCTTCATGTACTCCCACAAACACTTCCTCTAAATGCAGATAAATAGCCCATCACTGCCCTAACCATTATTATCGTTTAGCTCTAAAATTTAAGTGCAAATCTTAGTACATATTTCATAACACAACATATTCCTACGAACTTTAGTTGAAAACATCTAACTGCTACTACTTCATGCTGGTCACTAAGTATTTCAAGTTTTTAAACTTGAAAACTAAAGGCTGACTACAATGAAGAATGGACACCTTAAGGGGTCCATTTTCAAGTTAAGCTTATTCAAACAAAATTGACACGAAAGTTAGTAAACACGTTGATTTATTTACCTAATAAATACAATCTCATCGAAATAAAAAGTAACTATTCCAATCATAAACAAGAACAAGAGTAAGAATTGGATACACACACAAAACAGGTAACGGGCCAAATGTTAATAACTAGGCATCGCGTGGCTCTATCATTGAAGCGAGCGTATAGTAATAGTAATAAATGTGTATTGAATATTAAAAAAATAGATAATCATGCATCACGATGAGTTGATAGATAATGGGTATAGTAGTAGATTAGCGGTTAGTAGTAAGGGAAGGGAACCACCCCGCATTCTTACTATTCCTCTAAAAACTCTAACCGCACGTCTCCTTTTCAATTATTATAAAATGTATCACGTCATTACTCGAATACTACAGCTTGTATCAACTTGAAATTTTACATACTTGTTTCAATTGTACTTTAGACGATGTATATGAAGTTTTATTAAAATCGTTTCGTTAGAACGCAAGATATCGGTAAAAAGGTTGTTTTCTCTATTTTAAACGTTTAGGTCCGCTTTAATAGTTTTTGCGATCTTTATTAATTCATAGCGGTGTCGTTGTTGGTTTTACTAAAAAATGTTATAGGAAAAAAATGTTCGTCTCATCGAATAGGTTATGATAGAATTTTTTCCCGTCCTGAAATTCCAATTTTAAATTTCAAGCTCACGTTTACGCGAGCATTGCGCGCGAACTCTTGGACGGATCACGCTGTCCAACGAACTTAGCCTGAGTATTAGTAAAAGGAACATGTATACCAAATTTCAACTAAATCGGTCAACTTTTACTCAAGTTATCGTCGGACACGTAAACGTTACGGACAGACAGACAGACAGACATCCAAGATGCATATTTCGTTGAATGTAAGAAGCTCGCTTACGCTCGCTTCAATAATTAATAATTATAACGACGAAGTTAAGAAATAGCAATTTTTCGCTTTATAACCACTAAGACCGTTGGAATTACTACTATGTCTGCTATAAATTTCCTTAGCAACACCAATAATGTCCCTGGAATTCCCTTCATAATTTCCAATGAAATCTTATCCTTTTTCCTACTCAACCAAGGAAAATCAAGATGACATAAACTACTGCATTCTAACTTAAAGAAAGTTGATATTATACAAATCTTGTCGTAAGATATGGTTGTATTTTAGGGTAAAGAAGTAGAAATAAATCAGTATTAGAAAAAAGTAGTACCTACAATTTACAACATTGTCGTCTTATATCCTAAATAAAAACAAAATGCAAAAACAAATAAAAGATTCGGTCGGAAACTCGAAAAAAAACTTTCTCTTGTAAGGTTTTAAATACAAAATGATAAAGAATTTTAAATCCACTAAACCTGATATAATTAATTTATAATTTTTCATTATTTACATTTATACCTATCTATTTTCCGCAAAAAGTATATTATTTTATCAAAATCTCGGAAACTAGAATTTTCCCGGGAAAATGGCTTATTACATATTTTATGGATTTCGCATTTAAATTTTTCAAACATTTTTCAAAAAATAATTTTTTATTCCCTTTTTATGGAGGATAGCGATCTCAAATTCCAAATTAACCATATCTAATTAATCCAACAAAGGTCACATAATACGTTTACACAAAATACTTACAATTTTACTTAAATACTTAGTTATTTTCTTATTATGTTTTCCACCAACTTTAAAAAAAAAAAAATGTTCCCCGAAAAATAAATAAGAGGTATTTAGAGTATAAGGAGGATGTTAGAAGTTTCTATTATATTATTTAAACGCAGACTGCTACTTAGCCAGTTGATCTGGCTTTTAAAAATCAATTCGGGGTATTTAAGAAAGCTATACTGGCTTCTTAAAGGCTCAAGACAAGGGTAACTATTGAATCTATAAGATTCGTTTTGAGGTCATTGAACTTACAAGGCTGTTGCTTTATTCATATATNTGTATGTGTGTGTATGTTTGTATATATATATATATATATATGCATATATAAAGGCACAATTTGTTAAGCTTAATAATTTTTTGACATCTCAAGTGAATGTTGAAAAACATAAATAACATAAGCAATACAAACATAATACACAAATTGATTTTCTTTCCACACCAAACAGCGTAGTCCACTTGCGGGACATAGTTCGGTTCCCTGGTGTTTCCTAAAACCGCAAATCAAACAATCTGTGGGTACAGTGTTTGCATGGGTGTGCAAACACTTTCTGTTCCCTATTAGATTTACCCTTTGCCAGTTGAAAAGACAAGCTTTTTCTATTCTGGAATACATCCTAAACACGACAAACACACACATGCTACTTTACTAGAGCTTGCTTAGACGATTTAACTGCATAGACGCCAGTTTTAACCGCAACGCTTCTGCCTCCACTGCCTTAAGTGTGGCGCTATTTGTTGGAAACTGCTGCCATTCAGAATTAATTAAATTTGGACATAGGCCCTTTTACTTCCAAGGTACAGAACTAAAACCACTAATATTTTATCCCTGAAGTCTCTCCCTCTTCCCTCTAACGTTTTTCAAAACTTACAACACTCTGCAATCGATTTTACAGGTTCGGTTTGTTTCTGAAACCTTAGAGCGCCCTGATTTTTTCTTAGACTTGTACTACTAGTACTAGAACTACTTTTAAGCGTTAAGGTTGTAGCAATTTGACTGCCTCCTCGATGTCATTGGGGCTTTGCTCTCTGACTCGTCATTTTGTTCCAAAATGACGTTCCTCGTTACTTCATCCAAAATGACCCATCATCTATTTCCGCGTTACTTCATTACTTCTGTTTTCTCTTTTATCGTGGCCGATCTCTCTTGTCATTAATATCGAACCAATAATGGGCTTACTATCTAACATCGGACGTACTATCTAAATTTCGCTTGTTCGCAAAAATTTGAGTGACAGACCGACACGACCGGTAACGTAAAATAGATATCAACGAATTTTGATCATTCTGAAGAACGATATTTTCTTATGAATCCAAATTCAGTCATTCCTAGACAAAAATCCTTTTTAGACATCAGTAAACGGTCTATCCGTCGTTAAACATTTTTGTGAACATCATATCTTAAAAACGACTTATTTATTATGATGAAATTTGGAGAGTATGTCATAATTAGTCCAATATAAATTTTAACCTTCAGCTATCATTGATTTCTCTTCCGCATGCGCAAAAACCCACTCATCTTATGGTGTTTTGTCAAAAAGATATTATTCGTTTTCAAAATCACCATAATATGGTTAGTTGTTTACCATTTCTAATTTTAATGTTTTTTACGTTCTCACTTTCATACTCGTATTTCGTATTACCACATCAATCAAGTCACCCTATACTATTAAAGTTCTCTTTTTAAGTTAATCAACCTTGACAGGTAATCCATACATACAAGTATTATTTAAATATTTTAAATACAAGTCGAGGCGCCACTACTGTCGCAACATATAAGCGCCACCCTAATAAAATACTTTCAAGAAAGGGGGGGGGGGAATAAATACAAATTAAATTAATCTAAAGAAGAGAATTAGTATTTTTAAAGGCACGCGACTTTCTAAACAAAAAAAAAACTTCCATGATTTTAATAAGGAATTTAAAATTTTCAAGCAATAAACCTTCCCTTTTGTCAGACAGTAATTAACTACTAATATATTCATTAATAGACCAGTTTTTATATATTTTTTTAAATAAATGAAAAATCTCCTTAAAATTAGCTCAAAATGACAGCATCGGGTGATCTAAAACCTGTTTTCTTTGTCCATTTTTAGTCTTGAACGATATAATAGTATATATAGACAGTTTAATTAAAAGTGAAAGTGAGTCTAAAATGAAGTTCAGTGAATTTACCAGACGAGAGAGAGAAAAAAAAATTAGAGAAGAATTTAAATTATAATAAATGGGGAAAAGATTGCATCATAATTTCTCGATCACTTAAGCGAAACCTTATGAAAACAGGAATCTATTTGCACTTTGAGGATCTTTAGTGTTACAGTGTAACGATCATATAAGACTTGAACAATTAGTAAACTTCCGAGTTGCTATGGAAGGATTTAATAAATATTTCCGGTACTTTATATTTATTATTATACTGGACAGGTTGATTTCGGTGGTACCAGTTCATCTCGAATTCGTTTCGTAAAACCAAACCGGATTATTCCTCGTCAAGCCAGTAATGCACTTTTTAGGTCGTAAAATTGTTTTTTGAAAATGTGTATAAATATCTAAAAATATATTCATTTTTTTAGTTGTAAAATTAGTAAGATCGATATAAAAACAAGAATATTTTTCTATGCTAAAAAAAAGTTCTAGATCTACGGGTTTTTTATATCCAGTGTCTCGATGTATATAGAACGTTACAGTCCTATATTGTTAGACATAGTTGGGACATCTTCCCAGAAATACATGTTGTTCCTAGGAACGTAATCTGAATAATAAGTAACAAGATATAAATTGGTTATCTATCTAGATAGAATTATTAAACACATGAAGTTGCTCCTAAATATTAGGCGCGAAACTTCAAACTCGGAACATACACCCATATCTAAAACAACTAAAAGACATACAGCTTTATATATTGAGTTAAACTAGTTTATTTATTTTTTAGTTTGATAATACGTATATGTATTATGAATTATGATTATGATAGATAAAATATAATTTAATTTCACACTAGAATGGTTCAACTATAATATTGTTTGCAATAGTGAACATAAGATAAAACCAATTATTGAAAGATAGATTTATTTTGTGATTTGATTTTTGTTAGCCACTTCAACCTTTCAATTTATTTATTTATTTTTTTAAGGCATTAAGTTAAGATTTTTTTTTAATAAAAAATCTAGTTTCCTAAATAATTTCGTATTACAGCAACAAATTTAAACGTAGAGGAGGGAATGCCATGTTTTTATTGACGATTTTTTTCTTTAATAAAACAGATTTCGTTTAAGAATCATATTTATCTTACTTGTGTAAGGTTCAAAGAGCTTTGAAATGTTTTTTAAGTTCCGGCTTGGCATACCTTAACCAAACGAACTTTCACTATATGAAAACTTAAAAAACATCCAACCGGAATAATAACTGCGCACTTATCATAAAGTTCCTCATTAAATTAGAATTATGATGATGATTGAAAAAGTGAAAAACCAAATGAATAAAATATCATTAAACCATAAGAATTATTTTTTATATTTTAATGGCTATCGTAAATAAATTGATAAATCTTCCTTTAACAAGTATAATCATGTGCACTAAATAAATTAGTTAAATTTAGTTGAAGTTAGCAGTAACTTTCATTCAAAATATATTTTGTTTAGCCATTATAATTATCATTATTAATTTATCTCTAAGAAAAAGATGTAAGGTGAAATTTAGGTACCCTAGTAAACCTAAAAATAGTCGAAGAATGGCATTAATTTTGTTTGTGTCTTCATTAAATCAATATTTACTTAAAGAGAACGTGATAGGAATAGGGCAAATCTTCAAGAACTCTTCTTAAAGAGCTTAAAGAATCATCTATTATTGGGAAATGTGTCAATTACGTGATATTTTCACCATAAAGAACGTGTCTGGCTTCCTAAATCATCTTCTTACCACAACATTAGTAAATTACATAGGTCTGAAATTACACTGAAGAATTACATGAAACTTATACATATACATGGCAGTATCATATAGGGACTCAAATATAGAACGGATCAAAGTTACCATTGACATAAACTGAAGAACTGCAATTAAATTATTACAACTTAAACGGTGGGGCTCGACTGAGCCATTAAAGTCCTATAAAATATAATCCATAATCCTTCGGCCAACGCTTCTTCCTAGGTAACGAACCATATAAACCTCAACAATTTATGTTCCTTTCATCCAAAATCTCCCCATCCAACCATTAGAGATCCTTTCACTTCTAGCTAGCTAATAACGCTCTTGCTCTAATCTATTATCTATTATCTCCAAATATCTCTGGCAATACTAAACGAATCTTAAGCTGAAAATATTATTATTATTTATAATGCTTTTGTTCCAATTCATTCATCATTACATGATTAATTGACCCTAAACTTCCTTACAGAAACGTAAAAGATAATCATAAAATTAAAATATAATACTCTTATGACAAGAGAACACCATTTGATTTCTCCTATTTTGATGCAAAACTATGAAATTCAATTTCTATAATACTATAATATCACTAATGAGATAAAATTTATAATTATTATTTATTACAGAAGTTTATATTGTGTAATAAACATCTGTCGCACTTTTTTTACCATTCACTGATAATCTTCAAAGATCATTGAAGTATATAAGATTACTCAAATTTATGATATTTAATTTTTAATTAACGTTAATTGAATAAAACATTTGAAATTAAATATAAATTATATCAATTAAATACACAAATACTTTATTAAACTTAATAAAAAAAAATCTAAATGAAGTTTACGTGAAACGAAGATTACGTTTAAACTGGAATCTAAGACTTTCTGATCAAATAAAGACACACTTCTGTGTTATTAGACACTCATGATGTACGAGACAATCTTAAAAACCTCATTACACCAGTTTTAATAATGCTACAAACTTTCTACACTGAAGATGTCTTCTTGCGTTCTTATGATTTGCCTCACGAAATTACTCGTTTACCGTCCAATGATCATCTTCAATGACTTCATTCAAGTCGTGATATCTCTTAATCAGAATGTTTAACCTATCAATTAAAATTATAATAGATACCTGAGAAATCTCTTTACTTATCTTCTTTAATTTATCTACCGTTACTGATTAAGGAAGTAAACAAACATTAATTAGACACCGAAAGTAACAAATGCGATAACATGAGTGTAAAGTAAAAAATTACAACGTAAAGAATCATTTGTTTAATTTTCTACTAAGGATACTAAGGAAGTAGGAAGAATAATTAATTATTAATTAGGAAATATGTGAAGAAAGTGTAATATTAAAGTAAAGTAAAAGCGCCCATTTATCTTAGTTTAAACGTATATATATAATTAAAAAGTCAATTGTCTTTGACAATTTTGAGTATTTATTTAAAAATTAAAAAAATAAAAAATAATAATAATAATTTATACATCACTGATTTAAAATAGTCTCTATTAATGTTGGTGATTTACTTTTACTGATTTAAAAAATAGTCTGCCAAATAGTATGGCACTATAGTTTCCTCGAGTCCTATTAAAATAAGATAAATACGCGTACTTTAATGATGTTTTAAATTATTGCCAAATTTATTTAATTTTTCTCTCTATTTTGCTTCAAAGCTTACCGAAGGTATCGCAAACTAATCGAGAAAGAAAAAATCAGAAGAAGAGTCACATTTTTTTATGTCTTCGTTTTCTAAAATAATTCAGAATCCAATAAGACAGAAATCCTTTTCAGACATCAGGGAAAATTTATTTTATGGTTCCGTGTCTGTCTGTCGATCTGTCACTCAATACTGGCGAACCATATAATATCTTAAAAAAAAATCTTAAAAGAAATTAGTATGGGGGGGGGGGTCAAAATTAGCCCATTGTTGGTCCTATCTAAGTTTCATCCTTCTGCGGCTATTTGTTTCTCTTCCACATTTAATAAAACTAACTATCTATTCTATTTTATTAATTCTTAAGTGTCCGAACTATTAAAGTTTAATTTCTCTTTTCTTTGAAATAGTTTCTAAAAGTTATATAGAAAGGCCGACATTCTCGGCCTACTCTAAAGACAAAGACAGTGTTACCATAGATTTCATGTAACTCACTCATGGGCAATAATTTTATCAATTTTCACAATAGTTTACTGAAAGTTGTCTCTTTCAACTTCGATTTTGGTATTGAAGTGTTATCAGAATTGACATCACTAATATAGTTACACAATTTTAAAGAGTAAGAATTCTCTGATAACATAGGAGATACCTTAAGTTAAGGGATTATATAATATCGGTATTAACAATATGATTCCTTACATTTAACATTGACGAAGTCACAATCAGTAATGATAACAAAAAGAGGACTTCATGACTTCGTTATATCCTTTAGCACTTAGTGAGTATTACAAAACTGAGATGTAAACAAGATACAGGGAACTCTATACATATCTAGAGACTGTAGGTTCAATTATCAATCAATTTAATTACCTATAACCACTTTGAGATCGTTCGATAATGTCAGTTATACACCATCCGTCTGGATATTATACAATAGTTCGAATACACTAGATAGATCAATTCAATCCTTGTCCATAAATTTTAGGATACTCGACTGTATTTTTTTCCAATGTGTGATGGCGATTCATCAAAGAGGTTTAGTTCAATAACCAAACAACTTCTTCGCACAGAATTATTATATTAAACAATTGACCGGTTTTGGCTGTTCTAGTGGCTGGCTAATGCAGCCTTCTTCAGATAATTTGATGGTCATAGAGTACCTTGCAAGTGATTACTTTACTTGCACTTTTAAACTCACTCTGTGTAACCATCAGATAATCTGAGGAAGGCTGTATTAGACTAGTCGAAACCGGCCAATTTTAGGTTTCTGTACGAAGGAAAAAAAAAAACCTTATATAACGGCTCTGTCTATCTGTCTGTCCGTTGGCTTGTTTCAATTCACAAACTACTATAGCTAGAAACATGAAATTTGGGACAAAGGTGCATCTCGGCATTTGATACAACTGGACAAATTTTGGAGTTTTTACACTTATTATTTCCAAGATGGCGGCCCGGCCAATATGGCGGGCGACTAAAAAAACGTGTTTAGTTACCATGGCATGTTATGCATAAATTTAAAGGTCTTGAAGTGTAGAAAGGAATATGCAACTCTTAAAATAACACAAGCAATATTTTCAATATAGCGGGCGACTAAAAAAAAGTTTTTGGTCACTATTCCATGCTATACATAAATTTAAAGGTCTTGAAGTGTAGAAAAATAATGTGCAACTATTACACTTAATAATTTTAACTTAATCGTACAGAAACCGGCGATTGTCGCCTCACGTACTTACGTGAAGCGCGCCTTACTTGTTTTAATAACACCATTCTGTGTGAAGGCGTTGTGTTGTTTGATTATTAAACAATACCTTATTTAAACGGAAATATATAATATATCTATATATTTTTAAAATTATTTCTTAAAAACTGAAAAAAAAAAAAAAAAAAAAAAAAAAAAAAAAAAAAAAAAAAAAAAAAAAAA